>SDEE01000367.1:0-47706 GCA_004126415.1 Candolleomyces aberdarensis
ATGGGTCGTCGAAGTAATTGGGTTTGACAGTCGATGTCTCGCCATCGTAAGCCATGCCGTCCTCGTTCTCTTCGAAGTGCTCCTCTGGCTCCCACAAAGGTAGATTTCGGGGATGGAAATATACCCTTTGGTTTCGAGTTCAGGGATCGTGGCATGGAAGAGGCCGTAGCACCCAGAAGCAACGATTCCTCTAAAGCCTTCCTGCCGTTGAGCCTTTCGTAGAACCAAGCTTCCAGTACCAGGTACCGAGAGCAAGGAAGGAAATATTGATACAAGGACTCGGTCGTGCTTTCCCGATGTGGTTGTTGCTTCTAAGGGTCGCTCGCCATTGGCCTGAACCTCATATCCTGGTTCGAACAGGTCATTCAAGGCGGGCGAGCCTGGTTTTCTGGCGCTGTTGGAACTGTGGTGCGAACGGAGAGCACCGGGGGATAGACCGAGCCGCTGAGCTGTCTTCTCCTTTGCCGCTTGTCGTCCTCTGTGCCCCCTTCTCTGTGGGACTCGAGTACACGAGCGGTGAGCTCTAGTTTGAAGCTGCTGACAGAAAATGGTAGACAGCAAGGGGAGATGCTTGCGTTAGGAAGAAATGTGGTTTTGGATCCGGGTTCATAGTAAATGAGAGGCGGAAATGAGAGCGCACGAGGGATGGTGACGGGTGCGGCGGATGATACTCTGGTGGGATCGGGAACTTGGAACAGACCATGGACTGTGATGCTAGTGAATGGGTGGTCTGCGCACCTATTTTTGCGTCATAAGCAACTCTGACTGTTGTCAATCGACATACTCAGATGCCTCCTGAGGATCATGCCCAGTGAAAAATCGCTCTGGAATCGATCTGGAAGGCAACGGCTGGCAATGGTCCCAGCCGGACAAACCGTCTGATCCGGGTGGGACTGGATTCGGATGCGGTTTTGCTGGAAAATACTTGTTCTCGTCAACCACCGTTGTCCACGCAGCCGACTCAACTGCAGCTGCGCCCGATCGTTTGTCAAGCAGCTGTATGTATCTACATACTGTCATCTAATTATCTTAACGGCTACTCAACTTGCGTACTCTTATGCTTGGCTAGTCAACAGGCATCTATTTCTTTTCAATCACATTTATATCATAGTTCATACAAGACCTAATCCCAATACTATATCCCGCTCGTTCCATTTTAATAATAATGCATAGATTTTGCAGACCTCTTGACTTCTCGTTGGCGATCCTGTTCGATTCGGAGCGGACGTGTTATGCTAGACAAACACAGTGTACAAACAAAGACAGCAGAACGTGCGGCGGCGTGCAACTTCTTTCGAATTCTCTCCTCTCAGTTCCTCATCTCAACCTCTTTTTATCTCTATCTATTCTCTACATTACACCTCTATATTCACCTCAAAACCTCCAGTGGATAAGAACTTTCAATTCAACGAACAGCGAGCACGATATTCTGGCCCTGGCGGCCCTCTTTCCCCACCAATTTTTGACCTCGGTCAGCCGCAGACTATCCCACTTAGTGTGCGTTTTCTTTTGTTTAGACAGCAATGAACTCACCTTTCATGAAGCAGAATTTCTATCCTGAAGATCAGCGGGCAGGCTAGGGTTAGAGGGAAGCGAAAGAGGGGCAAGCAGAGTGATCCGTTCATATTCGAGGAGGGCCTCTTCACTGGCAGGTGCGTCATCGCTCAAACAGCTTTTTCTCTTAATAAGGCGGCCACCGAAGCTTCGGTGGTCAGTGACTGATGCAAAGGGCAAGGCGGTGAGTCCTGTATTCCTCCTAGAATCAAACAACCTCTGATATTGTCTTCTAGGCTTTCGACGCTAAAGCTAAGGCCGCTAAAGCTGCGCAGAAAGCCATCACAACTATCACATAATCCCTCTCAGTTTTGTCCATCTTGGCTCTACTTTTTGACTTTGCGATTTGTGGGCGCGGTTGTGGTTCATCTGGATCCTTCAGTTATGTTCAGAAATTTTGTATGTTACCAGTATTTAGAAACACAATGAAATCAGCTATTTTCGTACCGTTCCATTCCATTGAAGCGATTGAGATTCATATTGCCCCAGAAAAATCCAGTACATTTCATTAATTCTAATAGTAATTTGAATACGACACTCATATGTCCCCATATGTTACCGTTCAAGGTCAGAAAACCTTTTCTGAGATCGACTGTCTTTACGGTATAGGACGATTTTGACCGAAGTGGACTATTTCCGGCCAGACTCGTCAGATTTCGTAACACTCTGTTGCGGTTTCTCACTGGGAGTCAGCCCCGACTGCCAGAGTAGTATGATGCGTGTTCAAGCTCCGCTTAAACGGACTTGACTTTCAGACAAACACAAACCAGGTGCAATCCGGTGATGAGATCGGTGCTGCCGAGCTCGAAACACAACACACCAAACAACACACACAACCTAAGTCACAGGCAGTGCGAAGCGAAGTGTCGTGAGAGTAAGGCCGCATGAAGTCAAGTGCGAGTAAGTGGGGGTTATAGAGTGAATTAAGAATACTTGGTATCCGAGTTCTCTCTTATTAAACTTCCACAAATTACTAAGGTACCCTGATGTACACCTAGCTAGAGTTCCAAGTCTCAAAGTAGTCACTCCTTATGACTGGTTGAGTTCCTAAGTTCCAAGTTGCAAGATAGTTCACACCGAGTGAAATATTGAGCAGAAAAACTGATAGATTCGCAGATAAACGCAAAGTAAGATAAAAACAACAATGATACGATGATCCCGTACTCGAGAGTAGCTACCGTGTATATATACTATCTCGAGCCGTGTAAAAATAGACAAACGGATACATGTGATAGATAAGCAAGTTTTAAAATAGAGAGAGTCCAAGCAATAGATAGAGAAAACAGAACCGGGTATTGGTAGAGGCCGTGCCAAGACTGTAGCCGCGCGAGTCAGGCGCGCGCTTAGAGGCCAAATTTAGATCACCGTTTCCTTTTTGGTGATGCCGCGTGAGATGCCGACGGATGATCGGGGGTGGACGGGTATCCTTTCTCCACATCCCCTTCCCCCGTAGTCATGCCTAAGCCGCTTGGATATGTGCCGTGTCCTTATCGTGAGTCCCTGGTTCCGTTATCCCGATGCCAATGGCCGGTCTGGTCATTTCTCTTGACTCAGGACTCAAGCCACGTCGGTTCCTTGCGCCGCGTCGGAGTTTGACACTCTAGCCGCGCCATCAACTGTGGACTTCGTCGTTTCGAAAGTTCCACTCAAGCCGCTCTAGCACTTGTACTCGATGAATATGAAGCCGCCTGATCTCAGAACTCCCTGTTAGTGCCACCTGAGCGTCCCGACAGTTGCGTGTAAGGGTATATGACTTTCCGACGCCGCTTCAGTCGAGCCGCCTGTCTTTTAGCACGGCGTCAACTAATGTAGCTCATCTGGTCAGGGTATCATACAACTGGGGCGGTTTCAAGTTGACAGCCTCGAGCTGCTTCAACTCTCGTGTCCCTAGAGCCGTAGTACTAACTCTTTTCCTTCTTACTCCTTGGACCTTGCCAATAGCATAGTTATTATTAACCAAAGAGACTCAGACCGCGTCACTATTTGCCATTTATTATCGCGAAAAGTGAACTTATATTCGCTAAAACAGATGCGGTCGTATCAACGCATCTGGAGTGGGAGAAGCAGAAATCAAAGCTAGGATACGCCGCAAGCACGGAGAGCAGATCAGTCGTTTGTACATTGTCGCACTGCGGGACCGCTGCGGTGATTCCAGCTGTGGCATGTTGAGCACATGATGTTAGACAGACTCTGTATAATCTCTTTGTTTTCAACATGATTTTGATGGACCCATGACCGATACATCGTCCAATGCCTACACAATGGAATTTCTTTGTAACTCCTGCGGGAATCAAGGTGGCATCGGCGTCACATGAGTTTCTCTGGGGACATGTATTGTGTAGACAAAGACAAAGAAGATGGGACTGAAAGGCACATTTGAGATACATGGAGGAAAAATAGACCTATTTTTTGTGTCTTTGACCAATTACTACATAAAAGTGGAATCTGGGTAAAAGAGAGTCCATCTGCCAAAATGTGAACACGATGACAAACGCGGAATCACCCGAGCGGTTCTGCAGACTGTCGGAGATTCTGAAGCGCCGTGACAATGCGTGATAACACGTGACAACAGCGGGAATTCGTGTCACAGAAAGCCGCCGTGATAACGATTGATAACGATGAGATTGCGCACTATCATGGAGTTAGGATACCGACGGATCTGGAGTCACAGCGTCGGGACCGTGTTGGCATTGCGCATGTCTTTCTGCCTCCCTCTGCCTCCCTCCTCTTCTCTACTGCCACAACCCTTCAATATACATTATCAACAAGGTAATTACGTGCAAAATTCTATCAAGAAGTTCACATATCCACAGAGTTTCCGTCCCAGATTCCATGGTGCCAGTGCTGTGACAGCTCGTTGCCCGCCGCTCCCATTCACACCCTGAACACCCCTCGCTCTCCTTGTGCTTCGACGTGAAGTTGATGCTTCTTCCGCTGCATGGACTTGAGGCTCAGAGATTGCCAACTGCGCCAATTCCCGTGCCAACCGGGCAGCCTTGGGATCCGGTTTTTGCTGGCGGCTTGGAACCTCTTTCGCCTTTCCCTTTCGTTTTCTGGTTTTCTTGGGCTCGCATTCTTTGGTCTCGGCGCGGTCATCTGGGGTAGCCAAATCCCCGTTATCTTCAAGGTTTTCGGACCCAGAGGGAGGTGCTGAAGGATCAGCGGGAGTGATGTTGGCAACGGTGGCAGCGTTTGAGCGACTGGGTGAGTTGCGTCGATTGCCAGCCTTGCGATTGCTATTGACTAACGATAGGACATCCCAGTCGTCGAAATCCTTGCTCCGATCCCCCATTTCTCCATACCCTGCCTCGTGAGCACTATGATTGCTGTCGCTGCCGCCGCGGAATGCTCTTTCAACGTCACTGCTCTTGTAGCCTTCCTCGGTGGGTTCAATCAACGATGAGGGTAATTGGTCAGCAAATACGATACTGTTGTACCAGCAGAATAAATCTCTGTACTGCTGTTGCTTGGCAGGTGTGTCTCGGAATCCGCGAAGGATGATTTGCTTGTATAAATTGAACGGTCGCTGGTAATTGATCTTCGTCTTGTTTCCCTCCGCCTTGAACTCTGTATCTGGTGAATTGTAGAAGACAGCCTGCAAAGTGAAGATGAGACAAATCTCGATCTTTGCTGCTGTCACGCACCAATACTGCAGCAGTTGCCACCAACCCAGGGGTGGTTTCGGTGACGTTCCACAGAACTCCTACAGTCGGGGGTCCCTTCGGCTTCTTTGCCTTCCCATTCTCATCGAATTCGATTGATGTTTTTCCAAACATCGCTTTAGCTATCTGATCGACAAGATGTCAATTTCACGTCCCAGACACCTGTCAATAAGGGCTTACCAGCGCTAGATGAAGGGTATGGAAAATCTTGTCCATATCCTCTTTCCCATCCGGGAAGATGACCGGTGCGTATTTGGAGAATTTGGGGGTGCCTGGCCGTTTAAAAAACCTCAAGCACTCCGGAATCTCTGACCTATCGGTATTTGTAGCGTACACCGCTACTGGACCTGCAAAAATCTGTGGAATAGCTCCCTTTCGGAGCTCGGACACGATATGTCGAAAATGATCACCTCCTTTTCCACGAAACTAGTATAGAACTGTGAGTCAAGTCAATGTGAGGATGAGTTATGAATGACGCACAACATCTCGAAAGTGGGCAGTGGCTTTGAGGAGTCCACGAAGGTCCTCGGGGGTGGTTTCCCATATCTCACGCTGGAGAACAGCCAGACTAGTCTCGTCGTCCTTGTATCGAGCTGGGTTGGCGACATCAATTGAGGTGATTTTGTCGAACATAAATGCGTTAGGGGGTACAAAGGGTTCATTCATTACAAAGAATTTCTTGCCGATCAGCGCGATGCGGTCATCATTGGACAACTGCTTGTTCGTTCGATCAGATTTGCGTTTTGAGCCCGAGTTCGAGGCCCCGTTATTCCTTTGTTTTGCTTCCTTTGCCTTTCGCTTGAGGTCAGCTTTCTCAAGCTTTAATTCACGGTTCTCCTTCAAAGCTTGATCCAGGGCAAGCTGCATGGCCTGCTTGGAATCATTCAAATAGATGTTAGCTTCGCTTAAATGGGCAGTAAATAGATTTCGCACCTTAGTAGTATCCGTTTTGGTAGATTTATAGGGTCTTCGTGCGGCACCTCCATTGGTCACGCCAGATGCTGACGAACGGGAGCTGGAGGTGGAGTCGGAGTCTGACCCGGACTCTGAATCAGAGGGGATCTCGATCTCCTCCCCAGATTCGGTGTCATTAGCCACACGACGACGGGAATGCTGCTTGGCCTGGGTCTCTCGGCGCATAACGATAGGGACAAGGGAGCAAGGATGGTGGCTGTTGAGGGACAAGAAGTTGAAAATGGAAAATAAATTTTAGATCGACAAACTGAACCGAGAAATATCGTTACACGTAAAAAGTCCATCACCGACTCAAGTAATCAAATAGTGCCTACTCAAAGCGTGCTCCAGAAGCCCTTTACACGCGTAAACATATCTGTATCAACCACATCGAATACAAATCCGTCATAGTCATCATCGAAGGATGGGAAAACAACAGCACCGCGAATAATTGAACCTAGGTGAATGATTTGAGGCCTGCTCTGGTGTCGAACACGGTACAAACCCAGATTTTGATCGCGATTTCGCTTTGCTGATGTAATCTTGCCATCATATGGCAGAATCAACGCAAGTGGGAGCGCGATATCTTGCTTCTCCTGCAGCGTGAAAACAAAAAGGAGTTTTGCAAAGAGAGGTCCAACTGTTGATTCAAATAAAATGAAATCATATCGTGGCTGATGGAAAAAGGATGGCGAGCATCGCAGATAGTCGGTTGTGGATTTCCAAGTAACACTGGACCGGTAGGTGACTTTGATGAACCGATACTCCTTGATCTGTTGGAGAAACATGGTGAAAAAATGACATACAGCATGTAATTCAGCCATTGCTTACTGGCCCAACCTGCGCATTGATGTTGATGTTGAGAAAGGCTTTGAGAAGCTTTTCAAAAGATTCATAATTGGGGTTATTCTTGTAAGTGTTTGTCACTTCTTGCATTGCCTGTGGTTTCTGAGGTGCACCCAAAATGATTTGTCCAAACTGGTTGACATGTGCCTTGGGTTTGAGAACTCCAATGGCATCTGCCAATTCATTTGCATCCAGTGCACTAGCTAACTGGTGGGCTTCCTCTGCAGTCAGCTGAGCAATATCAATGCTATTTTGAATGATTGTGCGGATATGGTGCCACAGTGCATATTGAGCCAGCTTATATTTGAGATTACTGAGTAAAAATAAGGTCATAAAAATCAAAGGATGCTCACCTGGTCATCAACATTTTTGAAGTTTGAATGATGAAAAAAGGTATGCTTGAGGCTCCGATGAAACCCTTCGCCTACATTTGTATTGGAGTTTTGTGTCACTCCTTTCTCTCGGATATCATCCACCAAGTGAACATGGGTATGGAATTTTGGAAAATTCCAAGATTTCTTTGTGGTTGAAATCCGCTCAAATTTCTATCCAAGCTGATTGAGTGATCTTAGAGAAATAAAAAAATGATGTAACTGACCTTTATAGATGCTGTAAACTTTTCTATCTCTCCAGGGATTTCTGAAATTGATGGAATAGTATGAGTTTCCATCTCAGCATACATATCAAGATTCAAATAGCTCCGAATAGCTTGAAGCAAGATAAAGCCAGCTTTACTTGAGCTTCGGCTGAGCAGATCATGAGTGACAAAGATACAAATCTGAAAATCTCTGATCAATTATATTTTCCAGAGAAACAAAGTATAGTTACCTTCATGATATCCCGGAATTTATTTGAATCACTGAACTGCATATCTATGACTTTTGAGAAATGGTTCAAGCGACTCCATCGAGGAAGAGATGCAACTCTGTACCAGTGTCATTTTAAGCTTCAACTAAAAACTACAGGTGGGTGAAGATGCTTTACCTTGTATCAACTGTTTTTGCCACTGATCGTTCAAATTCCTTCAGAATACCCTGAAGGGCTGGCCACAAATGCTTCCCACCAAGACCATGAGAGTAACTGTGCATATGATCCCATGAAATTGCTTGGTGGGGATCTGAGTTTGCAACACTCCAAAATGCACTCTGAGATACATTAGTTACCAGATACTCAAATCATTACCCCAGCAAGATGAAGGTTGCTTACCTGGACATTGCGAAGGCTTTGACTTTTCAGTATCTCTTCTGCCTGTGCCTTTGTGCTGGCTTTAGATGCAGACTTGAGCAGTTTTTTTGCCTCTTTTGCAGTGCGCTTGGCAAAAACAAGGCCTGTATCAGCCAAATTTTCAGCTGGTACAAGACAGATAGGGCAGGGAAAAAGTCCCCGATATCCTCGAATGAGAGCCATGACACATCTAGAACCATGGTCAGCTTCTGATTGAAGTCATAATGAGCTGTGACTGTACTGCTCTTCATAGTCTGCTGAGAGAATATAAACCAATGGATAGAGATTCCGCTCAATTCCATCACCACACTTTTTCCAGCATCCCTTTTTTGAGTGCTCTTGTATTGAAGAAAAGAGAATCTCAAAGGATTTATGCCAAACAATTCGTTTGAAGTCAACAAATGCAGGTTTTCCTTTATCATCCTCATCATCTTCAACCTAATAACCAGATGTTGAGAATACTTGGCAAGACTAGATTTATATAAATGATAAACTCACAATCGGAAGAAGGCCTGCCAGCTTTCCACCACCAAACCCATGGCTATTACGGATATTCTCTGGCAAATTTCCAAGCCGAACAAACACAGGATAGCCCTGAATTGACCCAGACGTTGATAACTTTGTCTTATCAACGTAAATGATGAAGAGTAGTCCTTTTGCCCCAGCTGGAAGCTCTTCCTAGCCAGATATGTGCATTAGACTATGAAAAAGAAAGTTGAAGCACTGTTCATTTACCTGGATATCCCAATGACGCTGTGCAGTCCATGGCTCATGTACAAATTGAACAAAATTCTCTCCATCATAGCGGTACATTCTGCAAGGATCCCATTCAAACAGCTGAACAAGGTTTGGGTCATCCACCACTTCCATGGCCCAGTCCCAGAGCGAGCAGTGTAGAAACTTAAATGAGTGGTTTTCGCCTTGAAATGATATATTAAGAGGGCTTGTTATAAACTAAAATGTATCATATTCGAGCTGTGTTTGAATTGATATCAAGATACAACTAAGACAACAACGTACAGGCGTGGTCATTTCTGCAGCGTGTTTCCAAGTATCATAGACATCCGAGGACTGTTTAAATGTCAGCCGATCATCACCTTGAAGACAACGTTGAATGGTTGCAAGGAGTTGATCAAGTTGGCGGTGGTTTAGGGCATCAAGCGCCAGCCCCGCCAGCTCAAAGTCTGCCCGAGACTGGAAAGGATAATATGGAGGACGATTCTCGGATAAATTCTGTATACGGTGTGGAATCCCTGGCGGTGGTCGGTCATACTCCTCTGCTGACATGTAATGATCCGGTCGCCCGCTCCCAGGGAAATATTCTGTGCGTATATCACCTAGAACGGGACGAGTTGGGTTATCTGTTGAATGCGAAGGTCCATCAGCCTACAAAAAATTGATGCTTAAATAACCCGCACCTTGTCGCGTCTCCACAGGTGCTTCATCCGAGCCTGTATCAGCATCGACACCAGACGATCCAGATCTAGGATGAGCGGCCTGTAAGACCATTTTGGCAGCACCACCAATCACAGCAGCTACAGTGATTGACACAACATGTTGCGTAAATGTGCCGCCTCGTACCCGCAACAGCAATGATACGCACCGGGCTTGAGCCTTGGAAGGTTTTCCCATGGCTTCGGAATAGCTGGCGGTGGGCTTGGTTCTGTAGTATGGCCGATTGTTGCCCAAAGATGTGATCAATAGTGATTACAGTCACCGAAAAACTCAGAACGTACCTCGCTCAGTCTCCATTGCCAGCTGCATGAAGAAGGCCTCATTAGCCTTTGCGTCCTTTGCCTTTTTTCGACAGCTATCTTGATGTCGTTTGAGTCCCCTGCCGTCCTTCAGCTCGCGTTTGCAGACTGCACATCTCGAGATCTTGTTGGCCGGAGATGGTTTCGATGCACTGCGTGAGCGCGGGGATGGTGTTCCAGCAGGCTTGAAAGGAGGCTTTGGGCCCGTGATTGTGCGGTTCATGTTGTAAAAGGAGAATATAAAGATGATTGGCACTAGAATTCCACAGAGTAAGCCGCTGCCAACAGCGCAACGATGAGAACGCGATTGATCAACAAATGGCCTGTGACATCTCAGTTGTAACACTTCAGTTGCAATTGTCACACTGACCCACGGTTGTGACACAGTCCCAACAGGGACCTAACTAGAGGTGCCGTGACGAGCCGGCACGGAGATTTCCGACAAAGATAACGGTAACGTGTGTGGCCGATTCGAGCCAGAAGGGCTGCTCGAAGAGACCCAGTGCGTGGTCGTTTGCGGAGCTGGGCATCGAATCAGAAATGTCCGGAACTCCCAAACCTCTTTACATCCCTCGGGTTGTTGTTTATCCCGCATACTCTTGGACAGAAACTTAATTCGCTACGATCACTAACCTACAAGCTTCAACATCCAGTACTTAATCCCGGTTCGCGTAAAACAGTAGCAGGGATTGGAGGGCACATAGGCCTGGATGTCGAACGAAGGAATTTAATTGCTTTCCGAGTTGAAGAGGGCAGACAAGTAGGACAGTGCCCGCCCCTTGTTAATCGTATGGTGCATGTGGCACCGTCCCCTACGAACGGCTGTTTGGAGTATGATTCTTCTCCATGGATAGCGGTTGCGTTGCCTTGGGGGATCAATCCGACTGAATGGGACACTTTCATCATCGCGATCAACATGATACTCCCGTTCTCGACCTCTTTCCACCACTACCACCACCACCATCACCACCACCTGGGGTCTCCTTCTAAATAACTACGTAGTCAGTGATGGCGCAGAGCTTTTCATCTACATTGGTAATGTCATGGAGGATGACAACCTCCGAGTCTGTTACGAGCCACAAGTTGGAGACGTACAAAACCCCCTACGGCCTTTCAGCATCGAATATAGGATCACCCTAGAGACGACGTGGAGGCTGTCTGATGACTGCTCAATGCCGTCTTGCAAGTGCCAGGCAATGAACCGCTCAGTCCGCTGGTCGAGGGATGTAGAGCCACTCAAGCTGGCCGTATGCCAATGGACGTAGCCTATCGCTTCAGGCGGCCCTCCCCCCCGGACTGGTAGTTCTCACGTCATAGACATAGTGGTACCCTTGGTGTCTACCCATGGGAGCAATTCTCGCACGGCTCGTCAGGTAAGCAGAGCTTGCTTCATGATACATCCTTCTTATTGAACGGCATCGTGTAGAACTGCCTCAGAGATGTGTCAACATTGAGGACGACGTTTGGTGTATGTTTCCTTTTACAGTGAATATATTTCTTTCGCTTCCCCTACTCTGCTTGACCTCACAAAGGCTTTTTGCTAGCTTTCGATTGACGGCAATTGAATAACTCTCTGGTATTTCTCTCAGTCGCATTTCATGAAATCGCAATCGTTCAACGGTATGCTTGCCCGTTCTCAAACGCTGTGTATGACAGTGCCGGGCTGCTCAAACAGCTCATCTTAAAAACAGGTCGAAGATACCAGATAATAACCCTCGCTTTCCTTCGACTATCTGGCACTCAAGCATGGCCTCGAGCACAGCCATTTCCTGCTCTTTGAGGGCGGATGCAAGACCATTCACTCCAATACGTCTATGCCGTCTTCGCAGCTCTCAGCCTGTCATGGGTATGTCGTTGTCTATCTGGTTTGAGGCAGACCTAATCCGTCCTTCAATCAGTGCTTCTATTGGTGTCGCGTTCACGATACCAGTCCTGGCAAATATCTTGGCTTTCCAAACCGGTCGAAAACGGGCGGGGGATGGATCGTCAAGCATTCCAATTTCGAGTATGCGGAGAAGTACCCGTGTAAGAGAGAAGAACGAACCGGTCGTCCTGATCCTCTGATAGTGCGTGCTCAAAATTGTCTTTGATTATACAGCTCTGATATGATGACGATAGGGAGCCCCTACTTTCAAATGAAATACTTGGACACCCTCACGCCCCCTCCCGGGCGATCCCAAGTGTAGGATTGTTGAGGAAGTGCCATTTTCTACAGAGACCTGGGTACCTCGGCTCAGCCTTCCACGCACACAACCTTTTCCACGAATATCGACGACGAACCCACCCGTTTCCTCCCCGGGCGCTTGTGCCACTTGTAGATCCTCTCGACAGGATCCTATATTTGGCGATATCCTCAGTTTGACTGCGGGTGACTGCCAAAGTACCTTTGGAATTTCCAAAAATGCGCACTGTTGCCGTGCTTTCCGGAAACCTTCCGCAACCTCTTTGACCGGCTGTAAACCCTGATCCACGGAGTTACCAGAATCGCTCGGCGGTGGAAACCTCGAGCAGCTCAGGGGTCAGGTGCATCCCAGGGCTGAACCCAGATTCCAACAATCGCTTTCCCAGCTAACTGGGGGTCGTCCGGATGGTCATGTAGCTAGGTGTTAGCAGAAAATAAAAGCTCGCGATACCAGCTTCGCGGGGTCAGCAGGTGTCCATTGGGCGTCGAGTCTTACGAATCCGGAGCCGGTACCATGGCGGGCATGAATTAATAGTCTCACCAGGGCGCTGTAAATTTCCATATGCTACTAATATATGACAGCTGTGGGATGGCCACGAGCTCTGTCAAACCGCAATCTCTTCATGCCAATACAGCTCTCAAATTCAGTACTTTTCTCTGCCCCGAACATTGTGATTGTTCTTCCAATATAGTCGATATTAGATAGGGAGGCATTGGTGATGCGAGAATGGGATACCGCATTGTCGGGTGGTTAACAGATCATGGGACGGTGTGCTGATGGTGGGACCCTTAAGCTTGTCAGCCACCGCCTCCACCTCAGGGAACGAAATTTAACCAAATCGAAGCTATATTATGCATATATATATATATGGTTAAGATGGCGAAAAGATGAATTGCTGTTGGACGTGCAACAAGCAGGATCCGGAATCTACCAGAAGGCCAGTTCACTCATGCAAATTAGGGTGACTTGATGTCCCAAACGCGTTCTTTGCAAAGAAAGGGCACATAATTCGTCGCATCCTTTGGGTTGCTATGTATGGGTGAAAGTTCAATGTACGGAACTGGAGACAGATCCGAGTCGAGTCAACGTAAGTCTCTAATGACCTGTGTAACTCCCTCGCCTATGGCTTAACGGCCCTTCAGGGTCCAGGGATACAATCGATGAGAACATCTGTTCCAGGTCTATGACATTTCTATGGATTCTAATCGGGAACAACAGATACTCAGAGGTCTCCGAAGCTCCATGTCGGTTTCTCTGCCTAATGGGAGCTGCTCAGCTGCCCTTGCATCGTCCGGAAGCCGATAAGTTCATCGTCGGCTGTCTGTTCTCGTATTTTCCTTCTGCATTCTTTCGGCCAACCATGACATTGAGGCCTTCATTCTTGACAGTGGTCCCTCGTCTAGATGTTGTAACGTTTCGACGGACCGATACGTGGGGTCCCCTGTTTCGGGGACCTCAGCAGACCAACCGATTGAGAGCACAACCGTGGATTCGAATACCCACCCCAAATTTCCCGAGAAATACCTCACGTAAATGAGATAATTACCACTGGCCCATTTGCCCAGATGTTGGTTCGAACGCCATATCCTCACCTGATGATAGTCTTAGTTGCGCACGCCGCCTTTTGACAGCTATTTGATGCGATAGGACGGTGGTCAGAAGGTTGACGTTGTGATGTTGGTTCTGACTCGTTTGGTTGACATGGGTTCGCATACCGGACATGGAACTTACCTTCGTACTTTGGTCAATGGTGCCAAACAGAAACATGGGGGTCTGCCTGAAACGATAAGTACAGTCGGTGGGTTCCCAAAATTGCCAAATTTAATGGCCAGTCTTTGAAGTCGAGATAGGTTGAGGAGCTTGCTTCCACTATGAATCTGACACAAACTACGAGCTAAACCCAAAGCAATTTGACAAGGGATCGATCAAATCTAATTTTAATGACTATGGTCCCACTACCCCTTTCCCTCATTCAGGTCAGTCAAGTCGCGACCAGTGACTTGCGCGAACACCAGGCCCCAATTAAAAGCGATGCTCTTTCGCAGCTAGGTATACAGACTGCCAGGCGTTCCAGAGCCTGCTGTGACAGCGGCGTTTAACTGCACATCTTTACAGATCGAAAACAGTTGATGTTCGGAGATCCAGCGATTATCTGCGGGGGTCACGTCACATCCCATCATACGCCGGTTAACAGTAGCTGGTTAGAAGGCCATTTCGAGCCAGCTTCTCACAGAGCGAAGCCAGCCGCTCCTGATTGAGACCTGGTGCCGGCACCTACCTACCTCGAGATCCGAATTGAAATGGCATTTCATGATGTCTGTTCCTCCGCCCATCTAGACCCTTCAACCCAACTCAGGCTTTCGGCAAGCACACCTCCCCATGACCCGATTTCTGAGCCTGTTTCACGATAACTAAAGATGTGTCTTCAACCGATGCCGAGGCATTTTTGACTCGGGTACTATGAGGGGTCTTTGCGTGCCAAGACGGTGCTTCCGGCATCTGCAGCCATCGCTCTGGCCGCTGTTTTCCGCTGCTGCTCTCGTTTCCAGTCAAAAATGCCTCGGAATTCGCCGTGCAATGCATCGGCCACTTCACACAGGTGTAATCTTTATCAACTGAAGTTGGTAGGTTGTGACGGCATGAGTTGGTGTGGTGTGTCGCGTTTACCCATGGACTTGGAATGACCCTTGCTTCGGCGATCTGCCAAACAGGCGTTCCATAATCCATTTAGGTTTGGACCTTTCCCTAGACCGCATTTGGTTGCGCAGCGCGTTGACACGCCTACCCAGCTCAGATCTGCACTCACAAAGAGTCGGCTCAAGTTCCCGACGACTACGCTCTACAGCATCATAACGGAAGGCTATGTAGAAGGGAACGGGGCACCTTGACCTGTGGCGCTCAAGACCTTTCGTGGGCAATGCGATACGCCTCTCCATAAAAAAGCGAATCAGGTGTAATTTCTGCTAGGACTGGAGCTGCTCGGTAATGACGATATTTCAGCGCACCTATCGTGGAGCTCATGCTTGAGCCAAACTCTGGGATGAATCTTGGCACTTCACGTCACGACATGCGATTTCAGCTTTGTTTGTCTGCGTATCGAGTTGAAAGTTTCATCATTTGGCGCCCGTCCCTATTGGGACCTTGTGCCGTCTACCTACCTACCTATATTAGCGAACTGGACCCTTGATTTTTTCGATCGATCTCGAAAGCTGCTAGGGTTCAAAATTCTGGCTGTCGAGTGTTTTTGGAGTCGGTGCTCTCTCCAATCCTTGATCGCTAACTTTATTCGAGTTTCGATTCAGCAGGTTACGCGAACCGTGAAACATGCAGCCTGCCAGAGGCTGCAAGAGGAACCTTGAAGGTGCCATCGTGATTTGGGAATCAACCAGCTGAAGGATTGTTTTTGACGTCAAGATTCAAGATCTCCAAGAAGTTCAACACACACGCACCTGTATTATATCGTCTACTCTTGCTTTACAGCTACCAGTTGGGTTCACGGATCGTTCAAGTGAACCGCCCGCGGTGAAGCCACATAGTATTGCACCCTCACTCGCGGACTTAGATAGTACTGCAAGGACGGGGGTCAATGTCAGCCCGATATCCTGACCTCGCGTCCCAGATAGTCTGGGGCACTTTGCAGAGGTGCTGAAGGGCGGAACCTACTCCGTGTTCAGCCCAACAATTCAACAGATATCGAGTGACTTGGGTCTTATCCATCATTACGCTTTCTGCTGGATAAACAAATAGAAAAAGATAATGGTGGTTTGGGCCGATCGACTACCACTGGCGACAGGAAAAGGAGTGTTGAAAAATGAGTCCGTGAGCTCGAAGGCGACATTCTCAACGGATAAGACTGCGACATAGATCGCGCATAATAGGGATTGTAATTATAGGGTTCGAAAGATTCGTCAAAAGTCCGAATGCGGTGCGCACAAAACGTAGATAGACCGAAAGATTGTCCGGCTTGTACAGATTGTTCAATTCTTTCGCCGAAAGTCGGCATTGAGTCAAAGGCTGTTCCGTCCGTCTACCGTGACTTACAGCAAGATCGAGCGGTTTCCGGCAGAAAAGATGCTTGCTGCATTAATAAATGTGCGCCAAACGTCATGCTACATGATATTGTTGGAGAAATATGTATTATAGAGCGAACCTCTGCTTACCTAGCAGACCGTCCGATAACTGCCCTTACTGATGCAAACACCAAAGTCACCAATATGTCGCCGAGGTGAGGGTCCCCAGTGCTCTGACTTGTCAATTACGCCTCTGGATTAAGGCACACTCAACTCCCTGGTGCTGATAGGCCACCTGAAACGATGTCCTCGACTATGTTCGCTGGCGTCGCAGTCGGCACAATGAATGATTCACACCCCTCTACTAGTGGATTGAGTGCCTCATTGACCGACATCTGCAAGATGAGCAGTAATCAGACAGCATTCATCTCAGAAGTAGACCCTATCTTCAGTATTGGAAGGCTGATCGCTGGGAGATAGTAGGTTTCGAAAGTCCTCAAGCTCGCAAATGAGGACTTCATCCTCCGTAGCTTCACCGACGCAGGTTGGCAGCTCTGTACCCCCTCGAGATTTTGAAGGGATAATGATGTAGTCCAGTGGTTCTATAGTTGTTCAGTAGTGAAGCTCAGGTGGTGGGGGAGGAGGATGAAGCTACCTTAGGTAGTAGGTAATGTTGCCCTTTCGGGCGATCATCAATCGGACTTTGAATGGGATGGCGCGTTCATGTGATCACAACCTCCATCTTCGACCATTACCACCACCACCAAGTCGAGCTCCCTGGATGAGGGCACAGCCGACAACCTACATGAGCGAAGTCATGAAGGATAAGGTCTTCTGTTGCGAGCTTCAGGACCTTCAACCCGACTATCTCCCAGTGAGATAATGAGCCTCTCAGTCCGCTGGTAGAGGCACTCAAGCCGGCCACGGCGCCAATGGACGTAGCTGAGCCTATCGCTTCCGGTGGCTCTCCAGCACAAGATTCTTGAGTGTACCTTCAATTTCGAAGCGTAATTGACGAACCGGGGAGCTAGAACTAGTACTCTTCACGTCACCGACATAGTAGTGCCCTTGGTGGTTACACACGAGCGCAATAGCCTTACGGTTTCAGGTAAGCACAGTTTTGCTTTATGATACGTTTTCCTCTAACAGTACTTTATAAAGCCGTCTCCAAGTTGTGTCGGCAGTGAGGCATGATGAAAGGCGACATTCGGCGTGTGTTTATTCCTTGAGTGAGTAGCTTCCTTCCGCCTCCCCCACACTGCTTGACCTCACGACTCCGTTGTTTGCTTATATTTCAATTAAGAGCAGTCGAATGACTCTCTGGTGCTTCTCTCTGTCGCATCCCATGAAATCGCAATCGTTCGGCTATGTGATGGTATGCTTGACGAGAAGGGTCAGCCCTATTCTTACAAACCTTTTTTCAGGATCCCGATACATCGGTTCCCGTTCTTACGTCTCTGATGTTTGGCGTCGCTGAAGGCCTCGGAATCAACCCACACATCATCCTGCACATGACGCCCACTAGCAGGCACTTTATTTCTAAGATCCTCCCCGCAGAAACCCTGTTTCCTGGCCACGCACCCTGTCCACGCAAGCCTATCCAACCATATACCTGGAGGATCGACATGCGTATTCAGAGTGCAGAAGGAGCTTCAGGAGCAATTGTTCGAGGATGTTGGGGCGTGGTTGACGGGGCAGCGACTATTTGAAAGCGTTTGACGGACCGGAACACGAACCCGTGTCCGAGAGCGTGCTGGAGGGTGAGAATTATAAAGCCTTTTCTCATCGTCAAATAGGACTAACTTGGCTCGTGTTCGAAGAGTGTCGTGGAGGGGGCCTAGCCCGCTCAGACGGCCGTTTTTTACACCAGGTCGAGGATCCCAGATGACAATTATCACGTTCCTTCGAGTACCTGGCGGTCGATGTCGGATCCCTGAGAGCATGACCCTAAACGCCGCCATCTCCTGCTCTTCAAGGAAGAATGCAAGACCATTTACTCACTCCAAAGCGTTGGTGGTGTCTTCACGGTTCTCGAATAAGCTGTCACAGGTATGTCGTTGTCTATCTAGTGTGAAGCAGACCTAATTCGTTTTTTCTGATCAGTGGTTCTGTACCGGCTGGGTTCACCGCGATATCAGCCCTGGCAATACCTTGGCCCTTCATATGCCAAAAGCGGGTGGTGAATGGGTCGTCAAACTCTCCAATTCTGGGTAGGCGAAGATGCACCTGTTTAAGAGAGAACGAGCTAACTGGTTGTCATGATCCCCCTTTAGTGCGCACGAAAGACTTTCTCCGAGTATACAGCGCTCAGGCGATGATGGTAATGTTACGGAACCTCTTCTTTCATAACAAATGAGATAGTTAGCCGCACTCACCTCGCCTATCGGTAAATCCCAGGCGGAAAGATGGTGGAGGGGTGCCTACGCACCGAACTCGAGCGAAGGAGTGGCGAGGAGCCCCACGATGCACAGTTTCCAACATTACTTGGAACCCGCGTTCTGGGTCATACTCTGACTTGTGACCCTTCGTGTTCACACCATTCACACCAGTCATCTGTTAAATGGACCACCCATATTCTATAGAAACTCGTGTAACGGGGCTTAGCCTTCCGGCACATAGCTTTTTCAGCTCCTCCCTGAGGTGCTTGTGCCCCTAGTACATGCAGGCTTATGATCGAGCCCAGCAATGGTAATGGCAGAATCTTAATTGCATGTGCTTTCAGCTTATATATTTGCCGACACTTCGGACGACTAGGCCTAGGCACCATTGGAAGGCCCGAACACGCGCTTTACTGCTGTGTTCCTGCCACAACCTTTTTGGTCAGCTCTCACACTTGGTATGCCACGTCTACTGGACTCAACGAACCCACCAGTACTCATCTCGGCGGCGCAAGCGCTCAAGGCCGCTAGGTTCGGCCCGATATGGCAAGTGGCACGCATGTAAGTTCCATCTTCCTGAAGGTGCAGCTGGGAGCGAACGGTAATATATAAATGTGATTTCATTTCGGTGTCAAATTCGAGAGTCACCTCCTTTTGAAGCTAAACCTCGGAAGCTAAGACAACTTCTCTTTGTTTCTTTTGGAAGCGGTGAGGTGCTCCTGTTAAAACTGTTCGGTTCTCTTATCTCGCCAGGCACCAAAACGCCTCTCTTAGCAGCGTGTATCACTCCGCAGATTATTGTCATGAGTTGTTCCCAGATTTCTTCTTCAGATGTCGGCTTTCTTAAACCTTTTATCATATTATTGCCCTGTGGTAATCACCGAGCTTCCTTCCCAACCATCTGCCAACCAGTGCGTCCGTTCCTTGTGACGACATGGTGGTACCAGTGGCGAAATGGCGAAATGAATGACATTTTAACGAGTCCGGTGGTTCCGATAGTCCGAGTCCGGGTGCGAGTCGGGGGCACATGAAGCTCCGTTACTTCCCTTTCTCTAAACTTGTATCCTTTCTGATAAGATTGACAGGGCCAACCTAGGGGTTGGGCTCCGCCCCGCCGATAGGCGGTCCATGGCGGAAATCAGCCGGAGGGTAGATACGGACTGGGTGGGCGTGTCTTTCATATTCCAACCCCAATTTTTCCAAGGTTCACTGCGGAACTTTATATGCCGTAAAGGCGATTGAGCTTACTCCGTTCGCTCTCACCCCAGCAAGTATCCTCGAATTTGGTTTCGATGACGGGGTTAAGTGTTCGTGCAATATATGTAATGTCAGAAAAAGTGCCGGAAGGTGGAGGTTCATCAGAACAGTTCCGATTTATTTGACATCCCTCCCGAAGCTTCCTCAGCGGCGCCGGATGGGACCGTAGACCGCAGACATTGAATGGATGGAGTAGGGCGGACTTCCCAAATTGCCAAACTGGTCAAGAGATTGCAAAGAGCCTCAGCTTCCCACCCGAGCGCGGGCGGAGCTTCCTGCCCCGAGCCTGGTAAGGACTTCACGACCGGTTTCAGCGCCCGGTTTATCGTGCCGAAGTGTATTTGCGGACTGTAGATCTGAAACGGCAACCCTCGCGACTTGTGCTAAAGGGGGGTCTTATGTCGAGACTACAGTTCTTTCCCGACATTTGTGCCTCTCTTGTCGGTAGCCTCAGGATACTCATAGCTTCAATAGCAAAGCTCTGCCCAGGGGTCACGGCATCGAACATCTAGGATACACATCCTAATCCCTGATTCCGAGGGCGGAGTGTTCGGAGATTTCGATGATTATGTGCGTCACGCCTTCCAATCAACCGATTCTGCACCTAACACTCAACCCGATTCCCAGAGTCATCCTCTTCATTCGACGACGATAATCGAGTCCGATTCCTCCGCATGTTGTGAGTACTTGAATACCACAGCACTTTCTTCTCAGGGCAGTGAGGCGACTATGATTTCGAGCCGAGGAAGCTCCTTCAAACCTGTGGCGTTCGCGTGCAGTAGCGCCTATAGTTTAAGGGGCAAGGACAGTTTGGGTAAGCGGCCTCTGACACCTGAAGATTCCATCGTCTTTTGAGGATCTCCGCTCGCTGTACCCTCCCCATGAATCGATTTCCGGAGATTGGAGCAGATGACAAGAATATTCAAAGATGTCAATAATGCCATCTTTTCCACGAACCAGAAAATAGCGCAATTGAATGGGCCCAGCGAATATCGGCGACCTAATAATTAAATTCAATAAATCAGGTGGACAACGGGCTTGCTTCTGGTGCGACGGCATCCTCTATGAGTTGAAGGTTGGGTTTGTTCTTTTTTAGAAATTTATCTCGATCGCGATTGCGCCTGCGCCTGGCGACAAAGACCCTGGCCGCTGATCGACAAATCCCTTGTTTGCTTCACCTCAAACGCGGACAATAAATAATTTAAATTGGATTGATTCGCTTTTGAATTTGTTCGTTCGTTGTCTCCCAATCACTCCTCTACCATGGCCGGCTCTTCAACTGTCGTTGTCTTTGATGAAGTGGCAGCTGGAAGGCTATACAACGATTATGCAAGTGCGATTTTATACCTATGACGGACTCCTCACTCAACAGCACCGTTCCGACTTGTACAGCCCCTCATATTCCCGTTCACGAAGAGTTCCCCGTTCCACAAGTCGACGTCATACTGTACGGTGACGGAGGGCATCATAGAAGAGAATGGATTATCTCGTCCGGTTGTCCTCAAGACCTTCCGGGGGAAGGACGATACCCCTCGTAGTAAAATTGCTCAGGTAGGTGACTTCTGTGGGCACTCGCGATCGAGCAATAGCTGAAAATACTCCAGCGAACCTACCGCGAGACGTATGCCTGGGTCCAGCTTGCTAGGTCGTCCATTCAGTGTGAAAACATTAACAGCTTTCACGGCGTTCTTTTCATCGACTCCAATATCGTAAAGGGTGTCATTGACAGGACCATCCCTTCGATAGTTATTGACTACGTGAAACACCATGCCCTCGAGTATACGATGTCAAGAGGCTTCACCGCCAGGCTGGAAATCGTAGGTGCTAACACTGATATGGAGTAGGCGGAACTGACTTCTTCGTTGACAGGTTCGACAGTTAGCCAATGGAGTCTCGCACATGCATTCTCTGGACCTCGTTCATGGCGACCTAAAGCCTGTAAGTGGTCCCTTTTCCCGGAACTTCCGTTTCTGACATGTTCTAGGATAATTTTCGTGTGACAGAAGAGGGTGTCGTCAAGATATTCGACCTAGGTTTGAGTCGCCTCTGCACCACTCCGCCGACTGGACAAACGACAACCGTTTACCCGTCTTATCGCTTTATAGCACCGGAACTAATTACAAAGGACTTTGGTGCCGTTTATATGTCTGTAACAAAGCAAACGGACGTGTACGCGCTCTCCATGACTGCACTGCAGGTATGTGTGATCTTAGAAGTCGAGTTTCAACGCCCTGAAGAATTGCTTAGGTTTTGGATGGCCGTGGCGAGAAATCCGAACCATTCAACCATCTAAAGCACGGATGGGATGTTAAAATGGCCCTCGAAGGAAGTCGATGGCCAGAGCTGCACCGCTACCGTGGTGTTCCCCCTCGAGCTTGGGATATTCTATCCTCTTGTTGGGCGGACCATTCACTCCGACCATCCATCGACGCTTTGCTTAAAGAGCTTACCGCCTACTAGCTGAGTCTAGCTCTGAGCTCAGAGTATAAAATACGCCCTTAGATGTTAGACTTTTGATTCGGCTTTGTACAATAGATTTTTAGTGTAATATGAGTTTTCCCAAAAAAGTTGACAAGAGTGGGATTTGAACCCACGCGGGAATACTCCCATGAGAAATCAACCTCTTTTCGGAGGCAAGCTTTCGCTTGAGTCACACGCCATAGACCGCTCGGCCATCTTGCCATGCTTCTGATGGCCTCAGGTTAATTCATAGGCCCAAGTGTCCCCAACGCTCTGGACGAAAAACTTCACNAAAAAGTTGACAAGAGTGGGATTTGAACCCACGCGGGAATACTCCCATGAGAAACCCCTTTGCAGGGCAAGCTTTCGCTTGAGTCACACGCCATAGACCGCTCGGCCATCTTGCCTCGGACCAAATGTAGAACCAGGTATGTATGAAGCGCTTTGAATAACCGTGCCCGCACTGGAAAAAGACTTGGCCTCGATGATGGACAGGCGTCAAAGCGTAAATCAATATGAAAATGCTGATTCAACATTGAACTCTACAATCTAGGCAGGTGGATAAGGCTTCGACTCAAATCGCTCAGATTATTGGTCTGCACGATGGAAATTGACCCAAAGGCCTCCCTAACATGAGCAAGCGAAGGAACGAACAATTGAATTTGAGTGCCATCGGATCGTCGAGGACTAAATTAGGACGTACTTTGACGTATAGTGTCATCGCAGCTGCTGGCCAAATTTGTTCAGCCGTTTGTCTGCCAGTTCGGAGCTTCCACTCTAGAGGTGGCAGTGATCCCGATGGTTGAAACTCCTTTGCGAGCGAGAACCGATCAAACTGTTGGAGTAAGCGAACTAGGAAATATGACATTTCGTTATAGGCGTAATTTTGGCCTATGCACTACGCAGCACATTGATAAGATTGCCAAATCTCAAGTTAAGAGAAGTCGGAAAGACGTACGATACGGGGCCCAGCGCTAAATGGAGCGTACATTGCAGGGTTGGCAACGTACTTTCCAAGCCGTTTTGGGTCAATCCAACGCTCGGGGTCAAATTCGTCGGCATCCTCTCCCCATAGTGCTGGGTTTCGTTGTATCAAGATGGGCAAGTAAATGATAATCGTCTCGGGCGGAAGATAAAAGGGTCGTCTATCGGAGGTAGGAAAGGTGGAATCGGGTGGAGGGAGTGTGCAAGGTGCATCCCGAGTTTCTCGTTGATTGAGAGGGACAGGAGGGAAGAGACGAAGGGTTTCGTTGATGACGGCGCGCACTATGGAATTCAGTTATTGGTTAGCTGATCAAAACTCGGTGTACGTACTGTACTTCATGTTTCGAAAGTTATCAAATGTTCCCGGAGATGTTGGTCCGCAATGTTTCAGCACTTCGGCTCTCAGCTTTTCTGTTACGTCTGGGTGTAGAGCCAAGAAATATATAATATACGTCAGAACGCACGCAGCCTAGGGCGAGGTTAGATAGTGTTGTTCAGCTAGCCGATTTCGCCATACCGTGTCTCTGGACGCGAGAAGCATGTTAAGCAATTGGTCACGGATGATGACGGGGTCTGAAGGAGGCGATTAGGTCGACGTCGCCTTTCTTAGAGTCCAGAACACCAACCATTTGCGGAGGCTGCCAAATGCTCCATAAAGGTCCGTTCCGCGAGAGAGGCCGAGTCCGTCCGGTCCTTCTCTTTATCAAGATGGCCACCAATGGCTCTCTTCACAAGAGGATCGAGCCAGTCGTGAATTACCTTGGTGTGCTCTTCGTTCTTATCCTCGAACAGCTCGAGAATCGGCCACATACGCCCAATTCTTGCCCTTCTTGTAATGTTCTGCTGGCAAGACTCAAACGCTTCAGCGAAAGCTCCCCAAGAGCCCTCCATCGCCGACCCTTTCGCCCCCAAAGTCGCCTTCCCGGGAACTGGAAATGGTAGATCGAGCGTGTCCAGGCTTTGCGAGAACAAAAACTCCGACGCCGCATCCAGGGTGAATCTTGCGAAAAGATCTTGTGCTTCACAGGGCTCATTGGCCGCCGCCTTCCCGCTCAAGATAGAAAGCGTCCGGCTAGTGTACTTTTCGAAAATCTCAAAGTCGCGTATTCGATCTTGCGCGAAGAACGGTCGAGCAGTCGAACGGTGCTGTAATGACTTGATGAGGGGGAGATATGACGCTGGTATGGAGTTGTCAAGATGCGCACCGCTTTCCAGATCTATCGCGAGTCAATCACACGGGCTTCTCAGATTTCAATGTAGGAACTCACCTCGTCATCTCGATTGAATATGCCGGTACCAAGGAAGGTTTCCCTGCGAGATAATTTTAGCACGAGAACTCACGACGTAAACTGTTCCCGAACGAACATTCGCTCTTTCTGTGCCCTTCCTCTCCAAAAGTGCTGTACCCCAGTCGCAAGGATGAACTTGGAATGCTCCTGGTCCATCGTTATAATCTAAACAAAAGAAAATAGGGGTGTGGTGAGCTCGAAATCGAAACCAACAAATGGATTCGCAAAGATCGAGAGGAGGCCTTGCGTCACTGAGAGAATGTTCTAACGCCGCCTTTCCTCCAGAACGGCGTCTAACCGACCTCAAAGAGGTAGTTTCTATGTTAGCCGGGGTAGATCGATACTCACGTTATCTTGCCAGAGGATTCGCAGGTTGAGAGTCGTGCACTGATACTCGTTGAAGAGCTGCTTGTAGACGTCGCCCACGTAGCTCGTCTTGAACTCCTTCATCATCCATAACAGCACGTCGATGTTTCCGGGCCATTTCCCGACGACTCGGGGAACCTGTCGAGCGTTGAGCGCGCGGGCTTCTCGGCTCTGTGTCCACTCCCGCCACTGCACGCGGACGACTGCACAGACGATGATAAAGCCAACGTCGAGCAGTGGGACGTAGAGAATTGGGACAGAGACGTCGAACCAGGAAAGGGAGAGGTGGAGCAATACCACGGGTATGACCAGAGCTTTTGTAAGATCCGCCAAAAGTCTAAGACGATAATGGGCTGGATTAGCCGGAAAGGTGGTCATAGTTTGTTGTCGAGGTTGCCTTCGATACGAGGAAGTAGGTCGTTGTTCTATTAACCGTGGCGCAGAAACGGGGTCGAGGAAGAGAAGCGAAGAACGAAAGTTTCTTTGGCAGCACCGCAGCTATTTAAAAGGGAGGGTGTGGGACCAGATATTTGGCACCACAGTGCTGTGGTTTGCCCCAGTATCAAGGTATCATATTAAATCCGAGCGCTGGCCAGGAAGGAAAGTGACGGTGGGCCGCGCCCTGTGACACGAGATGGTGGTTTTAGCGAGACAGATTCCGCGCAAGGCAATTCCGTGACAGCTCCCATCAAAGGTGTCGCCCAAAAGAGGGATCAACATCGGTGCATAACCTCGCCCGATGGCCTCGTCATGGCTGAAATGGTACGAAGGTACTTGATTGGCGTGGGCAAAAATCTGAATTGGAGTCGCGGAAAGATTGATGTTTTGCTGAATGATTATGTCCTGGTCAACTGAGCCCATAGCTTTTGGAAAGTGGACAGAAGGCGTCAAAAAGGTGAGCAGCCATTGGCTACCCTAATCGGAAGGTGAGGAAGATATAAATCTAACTTTACGTGCCCGTCACCCAAGCGACCCTACACATTCTTACTGAGGCCATGCCTCTGGCGGCGAGGTTTTCATGTTGGTAATGAGTTTCAAGCATTAGGGAGAAACCATTTTCACTGAGCGACCAATGCCAAGAACATTCTTTGGGTCAGAAAGTTACCTGCGGCAAGTGATTGCAGTGCATAGTTGGGACCGGCGACACGTGGGCTGCGTGAAGTACTGGAAGACTAGTAGGGTATGTAAGGAGTTAAAGGTATTGAATGGAATGATATCCACCTGGGTGCTTCTGCGCAGTGACAAATTTTCTTCCGTATGGAGGCCATCGACGCAAGCGCCTAAGAGTGGGCTTCTTCGGAGACCTATACTTAGATAGAGACGGGCAGTGACAACGATTATGTAACGTGGTTTTCAACATTCAGTAGGTTTCTCTGTGTTATTGTGCTGTCTCAACCACGCGGCATCAGCGCAAAGTTATATCGATTGTGACTTCCAGCCAATGCAGATTCCGATGAAGCTGAGGGTTCTTACCCATGGTAACCCTTATTTACATTAGAACGACAACGAATACAATCAAGGACTGACAAGCAAGCAGTTTAACATGAGAGAGAAGGCAAGAAGCTGGTAGAAGCTCTACCGGAACTGCAGCTACCGGTGTGGCACAATGCGTCCGCGTGAAAAGGGACTGTCATTCAATTCTTACCAAGAAAACATGCCTTCAGGCCTAAAATGAGATATTCACATAAGACATCACGGTGCTCATTGTTCACCGATGAATGTGTTGCTTTAGGTTGTGTAGAATTGCATGTATTCCCTTTTCCCGACAGAGGGCCGAGCCATGGACTGGGCGCTCCACTCGTTCCCGCTAGCTAGTAGGTCAGTTTGGTGATCAAAGATGGTCTGGTGAATGTATTCACACTCTGTGAAACATTCGTTCTCTCTTGCATGTCGCGAGGTCAGCGCCCAGTACTAGATAGCCCCATGGCAATGTACCGAAGGCGACCAAAGATTTTCATTTCGATCCGTTACAGATAGGGGTAGTCATACTATGAGTCATACCCAAATGCTCGAAGACGACGGCCTCAGATTGATACACCGTCAAACAAAGGACCCACCAATTCTGATCATCGAGACCCTTTTAACCAACACCAAACACCATGGCCGAATCAGCTTCACTAAAACTCATTGCCTCCTCGCAACAAATTTCGCAAGGAGCAGAAGCTGCAAGTCCCAGTTTATCTGCTCGTCAGGTGGACTCACTCAGCTAACTCAGACGCACACGATGGCCGACAAACCATAACGTATTCTTGGTCCCTATCGCATGGTGTTCATTCCAATCGCGCTTCGACTCTGTCCGGGATCAGAGGATATTCAAGGGCCGGCTAAGCCTAGGCTCAGCACCGATACTCATCAAGCATAGATTCAAGAAGAAGTATCGTCACGAGCAACTCGATGCTACTCTGACCAAGGCTAGAGTATCTGGAGAAGCCCGGACGTTACTCAAATGTTTAAAGTGAGTTATCCTTCTTCAAACTTTTTTCGGAGAATCCATAGCTGACAGCGACTCCGGTAGATCTGGGATACACGTCCCACAAATCCTCATGGTGGACGCATCAGAAGGCGTCCTTGGAATCGAATGGATAGAAGGGCAATGCGTACGGAAGCTGCTTCCTGGCGGTGAAGAACCTGAAGATGGGGATACGTACGAACAGCAGGTGGACTTGAGCGAAGATTCTTTGAAAGAATATGGCATTACCATCGGTGAGTGCACATACCGCTCCTGCATCATCGGCCCCCATGCTGATAGAGCGCGGTCCAACCTAATCCCCCTCCAGGTAAACTCATGGAATTAATCGGCGTAGAACTCGCCAAACTACATAAAGCGGACATCATACATGGCGATCTGACGACATCCAATATGATGCTACGACATCCTTCGACCTTTCAATCACCCGGATGTCCGACAGAACTGGTAAGCCTGCTGCTTCTTGTGGTTCTGAGCGTGCCTGTCATGTTTCGATACTCCACGCTAAAATGGAATCTCATGTAGGTCTTGATCGACTTTGGGCTGTCGTTCGTGTCCACCCTGGTTGAAGACAAGGCTGTCGATCTCTACGTCCTTGAGAGAGCGTTCGCCTCTACACATCCAGACTCAGAGCCCATGTTTGCCTCGGTTCTGGATGCCTATAGCAAGGCTTTGAAGGCGAAAGAGTGGAAGACGATCAAGTCGCGCCTAGATGAGGTTAGAATGCGGGGTCGTAAAAGAAGTATGGTAGGCTAATCAGAATTCTGTTCTCATCAATAAAACAAAAACAATGTACACTATGATCCTTGTATACCGGTTTTGAGACTAAGAATACCTGGTGTTCACCGAAACGTACTCGCTCGGATAAGATAAGGGCTACACCCGGAATTAAGGAAAAAAATCCCTCTCTGTCTGGGAGTCGAACCCAGCTTTCGCGCGTGACAGGCGCGTGTACTAACCGATATACTAACAGAGATTATATCGACACATCAACAGGCCAATAACATCAACTGGTTAGCTAAGCCGGGATCGCCGGGACCGGGACGACTTTTTCGCTTGTAAATTTGGTTCCTTCATTCATCCACCACCACCTCTCATCGTCATCGTCGTCCTCGTCGTCGTCGTCGCAGCACACAGGGTCGGTGCTGAGGACACGTGTAGCAGAGGATGTTTCTCTGTAGAGTCATAACCCGGACCTGCCGGTCGCAGCGTCTCGCTGCCCCATCAGCAGCGGTATCCAGCTGGCACCTCGTCAACAACGCCCACTCGCGGACCGCGCTCCTCCCACTATGGAGTAGGAAGGCCTCGACGGCCACGGCGGCTGCTGCAGCCCCGGAAGAGGGTGACGCAGCAGAGGCAGCGACGCCGGAGTACCCGACGTATCCGTTGACGGACGCTGACCGCCAACGTTTGGACTTTCAACGGAATATTGGCGTGTCGGCGCATATTGATTCGGGCAAGACGACGTTGACGGAGCGGATTTTGTTTTATACTGGCAAGATTCGTGAGATTCACGAGGTGCGTTGGCTTTCTCTCTCTGTGCTATTCTCCCGAGAGAACCGAGCGTTGACGTGGANTTTTTTTTTTTGGTAGGTTCGGGGACGGGATTCCGTCGGAGCCAAGATGGACAGCATGGACCTGGAGAGGGAGAAGGGGATTACGATCCAGAGCGCTGCTACGTTCTGTGACTGGGAGGCTACGGACGCTGTGGACGGTTCCAAGCAGAAGTACGCTGTCAATATTATCGATACCCCCGGCCACGTCGACTTTACCATCGAGGTCGAGCGTGCTCTCCGTGTCTTGGACGGTGCTATTTTGGTTTTATGTGCGGTTGCTGGTGTCCAGGTGCGTTTTGTTTTGGCCTCTCTCTCGTCTATACCGACACGACAGTCCGCTGACTGACAACTTCGTTTGCAGAGTCAAACAACTACGGTCGACAGGCAAATGCGGCGCTATGGTGTACCCCGGATCTCCTTTGTGAACAAGATGGACAGGCCGGGCGCCAACCCCTGGCGCATCGTCAACCAAATCCGGGCCAAACTCCGCATCCCCGCTGCCGCCGTCCAAGTGCCCATCGGGGTGGAAGACCAATTCCGCGGCGTCGTCGACCTGGTGCACTGGCGCGCGCTGTACAACGAAGGCTACAAGGGCAGCGACGTCGTCGTCTCTCAAGAAATCCCGGCAGACGTCCTCGAATTGGCCACCCAGAAACGGCAGGAACTCATTGAACAGCTGGCGGAAGTCGACGAGGAGATTGGAGAAATCTTTTTGAACGACGAGGTGCCTACCAATGCGCAGATCCACGAGGCTGTTAGGCGGTCGACGATTGGGCTCAAGTTTTCGCCGGTTTTCCTGGGGAGTGCGATCAAGAATACGGGTGTGCAGCCGCTTTTGGATGGGGTGTGCGAGTATTTGCCTAATCCCTCGGAGAAGGAAGTGTTGGCTATCGATACCAAGGAGTCGGCTGGGACTGCTGCGGCGTCGGCGCAGGGCACACCGAACGTACCCCTCGTACCTGCTGCGTCTGCCCCTCTTGTGGGGCTGGCGTTCAAGCTTGAGGAAGGGCGGTATGGGCAGCTCACGTATATGCGGGTGTACCAGGGGACGTTGAAGAAGTCGATGCAGATTTGGAATGCGAGGACTGGGAAGAAGATCAAGGTCCCGCGTCTTGTGCGGATGCATAGTGATGAGATGGAGGATGTTGATTCGATTGGGCCTGGAGAGATTTGTGCGATGTTTGGGGTTGAGTGTTCGTCTGGGGATACGTTTACGGATGGGACGACCAGCTTTTCGATGGTGAGTGTGTTTTTCGGTTCTTTGGTTGATGGGGTTTTTGCTGATGGTTGGGATAGACTAGCATGTTTGTTCCGGACCCCGTCATTTCGTTGTCTATCAAGCCCAAGGGACAGGAAACGCCCAACTTTTCGCGTGCGCTTAACCGGTTCCAGAAGGAGGATCCTACGTTCAAGGTTCACATCGACCAGGAGAGCAAGGAGGTAAGCCAGCATACCCCATCCTACTTCCTTCATTCTTACCAACTAACGTTGCGCGTAGACCATCATCTCAGGAATGGGCGAACTGCACCTCGAGATCTACGTTGAGCGCATGCGTCGCGAATACAACGTCGACTGCATCACCGGCAAGCCCCGCGTCGCCTTTAGGGAGACTGTCACCCAGCGAGCCGAGTTTAGCTTTACGCACAAGAAGCAGACGGGTGGTGCGGGTCAGTATGCCAAGGTTATGGGATTCATTGAGCCTATGGAGGTCGACCCCGAGACTGGGAAGGATATCGCTTTCGAGAATTTGGTTATGGGTGGGAATATCCCGACTAACTTTATTCCTGCTGTTGAGAGGGTGAGTTTCGGGTTCTTCCTTCATTCCTTCATTCCCTCCTCTTCTCTTTTTCGCGCTGTTCTATTGCTTGATGGATGGATTGCTGACCCTCGGATGTTAACAGGGTTTCTACGAGGCGCTCGAGAAGGGAACTCTCTCTGGCAACCCGATTACTGGTGTCCGCTTCGTCCTCAAGGATGGTGCCTTCCACGCTGTTGATTCCTCCGAGTTGGCGTTTAGGCTTGCTGCTATTGGGGCTTTCAGAGAAGCGTTCAAGCAGGCTGCTGCGATTATGTTGGAGCCTGTTATGACTGTCGAGGTTGTTGCTCCGTCCGAGTTCCAGAGTACGTGATCGGCATTTTCGAGGGTTGGGTTCTCTAGAGCTGATGGGTTGTGCAGGTCAAGTTATCGGTGGATTGAACACCCGTCGTGGGACTATTGTCGATAGCGAAGTCCGGGATGACGAGTTTACGGCTGTGGCTGAGGTTGCTTTGAACGATATGTTTGGGTACTCGAACCAGCTTCGTGGATCGACACAGGGCAAGGGAGAGTTTAGCATGGAATACAAGGTGAGATTCGCAATCCTCATCCTCTGTTCTGGTCCGATACTGATCGTGTTCTTTCCCGCAGCACCACATGCCTGTGCTCCCCAACGTGCAGAAGGAGCTCGAGGAGGCGTACAAAAAGACCTTGAACCAGGGTAAAAAGTAAACGACCATTAGATTATTCATCATTTAGACGCCTGCATGCATACATACGTTATATTATTACTGATTAATCACATCCACCACTGAACGACTCATTAAGCTGATGCCGGTACCGTCGTGAGAAAAAAGACCTGCCCTAAACCTGAACCTAAAATTTTGGTCATTGACCATCATCATCGCCGTCCTCGACGCCCCCAAAACAACTGCCAAATCGTCGCTTCGTTGCGGGCATTCCTGCAAGGCAGTTTACACCTTTTAAAATGTGCGTTTTTTGTGTACTGATGAAGAGGCTGCGATGTCCACTCTATTGTATTGCGTTGGTATTGATATGATCTCTCCCTGCAGACCACGATGGCCCCGTTCTCAAAGCCCGAGACGGTGCTCAAGCAGGCTGAAGGGCTGGTCTCCGTCGGCCAGACCCACGCAGCGCTCCAGTCCCTCACAGAGATGTTCTCCAGCAAACGCTTCCGCTCGACGCCCTTGACGTCCCTCGAGCCCATCATGCACCGATTCATCGAGCTCTGCGTGGAGATGCGCAAGGGGCGGACGGCGAAGGAGGGGCTCATGCAGTACAAGAACATCGCGCAGAACACGAGCGTGCAGAGCATCGAGAATGTGATCAACCGGTTCCTGCAGCTGGCGGATGCCAAGGTGAAGGAGGCGCAGGAGAAGGCGGCGGTGCAGAGTGCGGTGGACGTGGATGATTTGGAGGCGAGCGAGACGCCGGAGAGCATCTTGCTCGGGGCTGTGAGTGGGGATCAGAGCAAGGATCGCACGGATAGGGCGCTGGTTACGCCCTGGCTCAAGTTTTTGTGGGAGAGCTATCGGACCTCGTTGGAGACGCTCAAGAATAATGCCAGGTTGGAGACTATCTACCAGGTGTGTAGTCTGATTAAATCTTTGGACTTTTTCTGATACATTTTGCAGCAAATCGCACAACAAGCATTCAAGTTCTGCCTCAAGCACCAGCGCAAAGTCGAGTTCCGCCGTCTCTGCGAGACCCTCCGCCTCCACCTCGCCAACGTCGCCAAGTACTCGCACCAACAGCACTCCATCAACCTCTCCGACCCAGACACCCTCCAACACCACCTCGACACGCGCTTTGCGCAGCTCAACACCTCCGTCGAGCTCGAGCTGTGGCAAGAGGCCTTCCGCTCCGTCGAGGACGTGCACAACCTGCTCACCATGGCCAAAAAAGCTCCGCGCCCCGCCATGATGGCCAACTACTACGAAAAGCTCACCAAGATCTTCTTGATGAGCGGCAACGCCCTCTTCCACGCCGCGGCCTGGGGCAAGTACTACTCCATCGTCACGAGCATCGGGGGCAAGTCGGACGAAGAGATGAGCAGGCTCGCGGGCCAGGTCCTCGTGAGCACCCTCGCCGTGCCCGTCGGCATACCCAGGGACGAGCCCGAGGAGCTCAAAGGCAAGAACGCGCGGCTGACGGCGCTGTTGGGGCTCACGAAGATGCCGTCGAGGGGGGCGCTGCTGCAGGATGCGCTGGCGAGGGATGTGCTCAAGCTCTCGCCGGAGAGCGTCAAGCAGCTTTACAGCGTCCTCGAAGTCAACTTTGAGCCGCTGACGCTTTGTGGGAGTGTGGCTGCGATTTTGCAGACGTTGGCGATGGATGCGAGTTATGCGTCGTACCTCCCGCTTTTGCAGCGGGCGCTGCTGAGTCGGTTGTTGTCGCAGCTGTCGCAGGTGTATAGCACGATCAAGATTGAGAATTTGCTTGCGCTTGTCAAGCCGTTGAAGGAGGCGGGTTTGGAGGGGGCGTATGATGATGAGCAGGTGGAGGCGTATGTGATGGGGTGTGCGCGTCGTGGAGAGCTTAATATTCGGGTGGACCACAAGGACGGGAGCATCACCTTTGGCGACGATGCGTTTGCCAATTCCGAGGAACCTGTGGCTTCGACTTCGGCTAGTAGACTTCCGGAGCAGCAGACTGTCCAGCCGAGTGTTGCGGAGCTCGTTAGGACGAGGTTGAGCAATGTCGCTGTGTCGTTGCATACTTCGCTTCAGAAGATCGAAGGGACGTCCTCTACGAAGGCGGAGCTGTCGCCTGAAGAGCAGCAAGCCAAGTTCAAGACCCTAGTCACCGCTGTCGAAGCCGAACGCAAAGCCCTGCAAATCCGACGTGCGTTGGTCGCTCGCCGTCGTGAACTTCTCAGCGAGCTGTCTGTGCGCAAAGAAAAGGAGGAGAGCAGCAGGCGGGCGGAGATTACGAGGAAGGAGAAGGAGGCGGAGGCGATTAGGCAGAGGGATGAGTTGAAGAGGAAGGAGATGGAGAGGGCCAAGAAGGAGATTGAGAATATTAGGATTGATGAGGCTAAAAAGTATGCGCAGACGTTGGTGGATAAGGGGATTTTGAAGCCTACTGAGATTGATGTGAGTCTCGTCTTTTCCTATCTCTCTCTCTCGTTTTCGGTCTCTCCCTCCGCTGTCGATGTACCGATGACTAACGTCTTATTGGTGAATAACAGAAACTCGAAAACTACGATACAGAAGGCCTCATCACGATCCAAGTCGCCCAACTCGAAAAGGAGAAGAGAGAGCTCAACGAAAAACTGCGCATCATTAGTAAACGGATCGACCACATTGAGCGTGCCTACCGCAAAGAAGAACGACCGCTCCTCGCGCAAGACTATGAGGAGCAACAAAAATCCGACAAGGAAAAGTTTCTCCTCACCCAAAAAGCGCACAAGGAAGCTGCGTACCAAGCGCACTTGGCGAACCTCGAGACGAAGAAGCGGCTCGCAAGGCTTGTGCCGGATTATTTCAAGAGGAAGGATGAGTTGATGGAGAAGAGGGGCGCCGAGTATGAGAAGATGGTGCAGACTGCGAAGAACAAGGTGGAGGAGGAGAAGGATAAGAGGAGGAAGGCGATCTTCAAAGCGAGGGAGGAGGAGAAGGCGAAGATCGAGAAGGAGGAGGAGGAGATTAGGAGGAGGGAGGCGGAGGCTGAGAGGATCGAGAGAGGTGTGTTTGTTTTTGTTGGGCTTTTCTTTCAGCTTATCGACTAACATCTACATCTACAGAACAACGAGAAGAGGAAGAGAGGGCTCGTCAGGAAGAAGAGGACCGGCTCCGCAAAGAGGAAGAAGAGAAGGCTGCACAAGAGGAGGAAGCCGCGGCTGCCCGCGCCAAACGCGAGAAGCAGCGCCAGGACGACCTCGAGATGGTCCGGCTCCGCGAGAAACGCGCGGAAGATGCTGAAGCCCGCCGGAAAGAGGAGAAGGAAAAGGCGGCTGCGGCCACTCGACGACCGCTCTTTGGGTCGTCCTCTGGAGGCGTCGCCGCCGCCGCCGCCGCCAGTGGTGGTGGTACCAGAGACGGTGGGCAGGACGTGTGGAGGCGCACGACACCCGGCAATTCTGTCCCTGGGACCCCGAGCCGCAGCAGTGCAGCTGCTACGGGTCCTCCTGAGCGGTCGGAGAGCCCTACGCCTGCTGCTGCGACGGGCAGGTACAGGCCTGGAGCGTTTGCTGCTGCGTCTGGGGGGAGAGGTGGAGGTGCTGCTGGTGGTGGTGGGTGGAGAGCTAGGGAGATGGAAAAGGCGAATGCGGCTGGTGGTGGTGGGAGTGGGACTAACACGCCGAGGGCTTCGTCGCCTGCGCCTGCGCCTCCTGCGAGGGAGAGGGAGGAGGTGAAGAAGGATGATGATGGGTTTACTACTGTTGCGAAGCCTGCGCAGGGTGTTTGGAAGCCTAGGAGGGGGCGTGGGCTTTGATCTTGTTTTTATCGTGCAGTGTGCAATGCTGGCTTGCAGATTGGTACTACTACTGTGAATAGGCTACCGAGCGTTTGTTGTGTTGGTAGTTGAACGCCTTTTATGCATTTCTCTTTTTTCAACCTTTTTCTCACTTTTGTTCTTTCGGGCCTCCGAAGAGGTTCCCTTGTGCCCCTCTTGCTCTATTGGTGTCACCGCTTCTGGTCCACTGCTTCTTCGTTTGGTTTTCCTTTTATTTCTCCCACTTCTTCTGTTCATTAGGGTCTCCGACTGGCTTCGCTCTTGCCTCTGGTGTCACCGCTCCTGACGCACTGTTTCTTGACTCGTTTGTTTTTTCATGCTTTTTTGTTTGCTCTCGTTGCAATGTATCATCACTTGCATAGTACTTATGTAGCGTTAGTGCCTGAATCCATAGATGTTCTTTGCTTCAGCAAGGCATTCCAAACCCATAATTCAACCTAATAAGGCAATTGTAGAAACCGGATGCATGGCATGCGATGCTTATCGATTACCGGTTATATTGTTTCTCTCTCTTCTCCTTCACCCAGATCGTAGAATTCTATACAATGACCAGCACATTGGATCCCCCAAGCATGAATGGAACTGGTGCATCTAGTCACGACTCTGAATTGATGGAACGTGGGCGGTTTTATCACGAAATGGCCATATTTCAGGCGAGTCTACCGATTCAGATTATCTGTGCTACTCATCAGATATTAGGTAGAGAATAAGTTCCACCGCGTCGCCAAGCAAGGATTGGCACAGTATTCCCGATCTGTTTTTCGTGATATGTTTGCGCTCCACAAGGAGAGCCACTCGACCAAGAAGGTGCAACTGCCGAAAATCCAATCAAACTTGTTGGATGTACCAACCCAGAATTTGAGAGTCTCCTTGAGGTCATTTATCCCACGTAAGCTCGCTTTCTGTGCGGTTATTGACAATGGACTACATATCCCTTCTGTCCTTGTCCCAAATAATCAGCCGCTTGGGGACCCCGAAACTCTCAAAGGAGCAGTGGATCGGCGTCTTGAAGTTGTCAAGAATGTGGGATATGCCTGAGGTTCGTCCATTATTGTACACCTAGTTCTGCCAAAGCTTTGACCGATGCGGACGCCAGGTTGCAACTCTAGCGATAGATCAACTAAGCTCTTTTCAATTGACACCCGTAGAGAAGGTCTCATTGGGAAAAGCTCATGAAGTACCTTCCTGGTTGGAAGAGGGGTATACCACCCTGGTAGCGGACCCGAAGAATACATCACTCCAGGACTTCAGTACACTTGGGTGGGAAACTGCCTTTCGCATTTTGTGGGCACACATTGGGGCCATGGATAAGCAACCCAGTCCTGATCCCAGCAACGCCTGTTGTGTTCACTGTGACTACCAACATGGTACACCCCGGTTTGTCTTTGGCTTATTCGTTCGTTCCCCGTTTTCTGCTTTCCACGCTCTCTCCACACTCTTGTACCCCTTCACATGTTTATATTTCGATTCGGCTGTATAACGTGCCTCTCTTTGCAGAACGGCAAGAAGAAGAGGAGCAGCTCCGCAAAGTGGCAGAAGAGAAGGCTGCAGCAGAAGAAAAAGCCGAAACCCGCCGGAGAGAGGAGAAGGAAAAGGCAGCTGCGGCCACTCGACCGCCGCTCTTTGGTTCTTCCGGACGCGCCGCCAGCGGTGGTGGCCCGAGCCGCAACATCGCAGCTGCTACGGGTCCGCCTGAGAGGTCGCCGGCTGCTGCTACGGGCAGGTACAGGCCTGGTGCGTTTACTGGGGCGGTTGTGGGAAGAGGTGGAGGTGCTGCTGATGGAGGGTGGAGAGCTAGTGATGATAGGTTTGCTGCTTTTGCGAAGCCTTCGCAGGTTTGGAAGCCTAGGGGGGGACGTGGGCTTTGATTTCTTGAATGTGGATTGTTTTGTCGTGACTTGTACTGTGCAATGCTGGCTTGGGTGTGAATAGGCTACTGAGCATTTTTTGTGTTGGTATTGATTGAACATCTTTCATGCATCCCCTAGTATCTATAAAGATATGTCCTCGATCAGTTTACAGCTGTTTATTCCTTGGCGGCCCTCTCCCTTTTCCAAGTATGCCCTTTCTGCATCCTGTAGAGTTGACCGCCGACTCAGAGTAATAAACTTTGTTTACTCTGACCCTCACTCCACAGTCATGGAGGTGCATCACTTATCCCATTTTTTATTGTGGCATTTGTAGCATTGTCCCCAAGAGATGAACTACAAGGCACATATATACTTTGGGATGCACACCAAAGCTCGAGCTTTAGATCGCGCCGCGCAACTACACCTAACACGAATATTTCATGTCAACCATCGGAGGTACATTGGGACCGCGCCGCATGTGGCTGGGAGATTATTACAACTGCGAAAAGGCAAGGATCTGCATGCCCACAAGCATGCAAATTTCAAGCGGAACTCGATAAATTGACCATCTATTTCACAAGCTTACATTCCACAAGTGGACGTTAGTCGTAGTCTCGGATCCTGAAGCCGTAGCGAAACGAGGCAAGGCTTGTTTCTCTTATTCAACCTTTTTCTCTCACTTGTTTTGTTCTTTTGGGCCTCCGAGGAGCTTTGGTCTTGCCTCTCTTGCTCTCTTGGGTCACCGCTCCTGGAGCACTGTTTCTTCGTTTGGTTTTCCTTTTCTTTCTCCCACTGCTTCTGTTCATTAGGGTCTCCGACTGGCTTCGTTCTTGCCTCTGATGTTACCGCTCCTGAAGCACTGTTTCTTCATTTGTTCGTTTTTTCTTGCTTTTTTGTTTTCCCTTGTATCATCACTTGCATAGTACCTTTGTAGCGTTAGCGCCTGAATCCATAGATGTGATATCTATAAACGAGAAGTCTTTTCGTTCAGCACCCGACGCGCCGCATCCCGCATTGTTTGCGCGTTGTTAGTCGAGGGGGTCGACCGCACCGATCTCAAACTTTACGCCAACAGCCGGTCATTCCGGGCCCACCGTGGCCGTTGTTATTGAATGGTCGAGGTCGCAGGTCGCCACTCGCCCACACCACTACCACCCACTGGCACCGCGTTACCACAAGGCTCCAACGTGGTTTGTGTGTCGGCTGGTCTATATAAGCTAGGCCCTCCAGGGGGTTCTGGAGCTTGCTCTTCTCCACCACCCACCCATCGGCTATCGACTATCGACTAGGGAGGATTGAGGATAGTACTTGCTGGAAGGATCCTTCCGATGAGGTCGCCTTTGGGAACGAATACGAGTTCTTGTGAGTCTCATTGTCTACCTTTTTTGCGGGCATACTTACTTGGATCGCTGACGATGTTCTAGCGAATTCAGCATCGATGAATGCTCCTTCTATGAAGCCTCCCCCACTGAAGAGGAGACGACTGGCGTCTATGTCTAGCGGTTTTAACGCTCCTCTGCCGTTACCTTTAATACCGGCGCCAACAATACCGGATTCGACTTTTGGATATCCTACAAAAGGTTTCCAGACCAAGGTGCCGACAGGGTTGAATGCTCCCAGCAGTGGCATTCCGAGCTGCATATCGTGCCATCGGTCCATATTCTCCGCTCCCATCTTCTGCGCACGGTGCGTTCCTCCGATTCTCCTTGTACCCCCATTCACGCTGCTGATACGATACTTGTATTGATATGATATGGCTGTATGTAGATGTTCTTCAGCGACCTGCGCCGTCTGTTCACGGACGTGTACCGCATCGGCTGCCTCCCATCCGCCCACGCCTCATCTGAGCTTCTCGCCGTCGCCGTCGCCTTCACCCTCTCTTTCGCCGATTCCGCAAGCTCCGATGCCGAGGCGATCTGTGCTGGGTGTCCGAACGGCCAATACCAATGCCGCTAATGCGGGTAACGTTGGGTTTGCGTCTGCGTCGAATTTTGCGGCTGCTCAGATGGCCTCGTCGTTGGATGGGGATCAGAATACGAGTCGCCACCATTTCCCTTCGATAGCTGGGAGACGGAGAAAGGCTTTTGGGGAGGAAGGGTATGAAGGGGAAGTTGATAGGGGGGCGAAGCGGACGACGGCGGATGAGGAGGAGGATGTTTTGGAGGTATCGGGGTATGGACCTGGGTGCGCGAGGGTCTTGTGTCGGAAGTGTTGTTTTGAGAATGTGGAGAGGTACGTTCCGTTTTGGTTTTTGTGAGCTAGGTTTCCGACTGATTTTCGTTCTTTCTAGTAACACGACGACGTGTTATGATTGCTATGGGACTTGAAGTTGCGGTCGACTCCTGCTCGGTCCTGCTTTATATTATTTATCGTGATGCTCAAGCTTTTCATACGTGCAATGCTTATTCGTATTCTCATCCGTATTTTCAGGGTTCAGATCACGGTCTCTCGTCCCGAATTTATTATTGATACAGTCGTCGCGTCCCATCTCATTACAACGAAACGCTTCTAACCCATCCACCTTTCAAACCATCCGAAAACCTTTTCTGTAACCGAAACTCGAACCACATGGCTAATGATCATATACCATCAGCGTTTGACCTCGCCCTCGCCCTCGTCATCATCACCATCCACCAACACCGATCGATCGGCCTCATTTCCTCCCTGGGAGACAGACCTATCTCTCTCGAGTTGCCAGGCATCCTCATAATCGAGCGGCATTGAACGCTTGCAGCGGGAACGGGACGAGAGTCAGAGGAGGTGTCGACGTATCTGCAGGTGCTTCAAGAGGAACGGTTGCCAAGAGATGCGGCAGCCGTGCATTTGCATTGCTGTTCCATCCCAGCAGGCCTCAAGCCGCGCTCTGGTTCGATTAGTTCGCGGTAATAGTCGTCGACAAGAGAGGTGGGGTATTCTGAGCTCAATTTGAATCACGTCCACCTGCTGTTGGTGCGACCTTGGTGTCGGTGTTGGTGTCGGGGTTCTGCAGTCGAACCTTCCACGATTTCACTTGTATATATAGTGGAGAGGATGTAGATTATCTGTGACAGCCTGGCTGAAAAACTGGCAAAGACACCCCATGGTTGGCAATGCGTCGATGGTCGTACATTCGTCGTCGAAGCTTGGGGGCATGCGTCCGCCGAGACGAGTCTCTTTCGATGGCATGGGGTCGGGGAAGGCATCGAGTGTTGCTTAAATTCATCCGGAACCGGCTCCGTGTATCGGGGACATGTTCTAGATTATGCTCTGGTACCCTCGGTCTAGAGTAAACCATATCCGTTAAAGGAACCCAGGTACCTTCCACGACGCCCTTCGAGCACGAGCCAGGTGGACACCACTCCTCTTTGACGACGAGAAAAAGGTCCTTGTACCTTCTATCTTCGAGGATACCGAGACTATCGAAAGCTTCTATGCGTGCTCCGACCGGTCAAACGCTCCCAAGCAATCTCCGCTCCGCTCCGGATCCCATGTATCGGTGGCACCAGTTGATCCGCCCCTCCGCTCCGCCAATTTTCGTCTGCGCGTGACTAACCCCAGACAATAATTATTTTGGATATCGCTTTCCACAATTCTCAAAGCTCCTGGACCACCACCACCACCACCATCATGGAGTCAAGGAAAAGACACGAAACATCACTGGATTCTCTGCCCACCTACGTTGGGGACGCTATAGGAGATGAGGTACTATGCTGCAGGCTTCAGGATTTTCAAGCGCACTATCTCCCAACCACCCTTCGCGACATCGACCACTCCAGTTGCTTCGAAGCAGGCGTCAAAGCTGCCAAATCGTTGCTCAAGTACGGTTTGCCAGACGGTCTCATGACGCTGGTCGAAGTCTGTAAAGCCATTTGTCCCGAAATTGGTACCAATGGACATGGCTTATCCCTCCGAACAGTTTCTAAGGAGCAGCGGTCCGGCTCTACCAATGAATCCAATTTTTCAATTGATGGGTACTTTACGGAGACGGTGGCGGGGGGTCTTCACGTCACGGACGTTGTGGTACCGCTCCTTTTTACACATGAACGCAGCTATCGTGCGGTTCGCCAGGTGAGTAGGGGTGAGCTCCAGCGTTACTTGTCCGGCACTTTCTCACTGTACCTTCTAGAACCGCTTCCGCGTAGTGTCCGCGGTGAGCCGTATAATGGATGATCTCCGGCGTATGTTCACTTTCGCAGTGGGTTTCCTTCCCTCACATACCTTCCTTCGAACAGCTTGATGACGCCCTTCTTAGATCACGATAGAGAACGACAAAATGACACTCTGGTATTTCTCTCGGTCGCACTCCATGAAGTCGCAAGCGTTCGACTATGTGAAGGTATTTACCTGTAACTCCACTCCACTTGACCATTCATCTCATTCACTCGGTGTCTCATCTGCATACCAGGATCCGGATGCCCTAGTCTCGATACTCGTATCCCTGATGTATGGCACCACAGAAGAAGTGGGACTGGATCCTCGCATCACCCTTCTGGCACCTGAGGCTGCCGGAGACAGACCGTCGTTTGTTTACCAGCTTGATTGTGCCGAGGGATCGCGATTTTACATGCCCACCCACACGATCAGCGAGCATCGTGCGTGCGGAATATATGGCCGCTTCACCCGCGTCTTCAGAGTGCAGGAGGTCGAGAACGGTATACGCGGTTGGGAACCGAAGCCGAATGTTAAACCGATGGTTCTCAAGGACGTATGGGCCAACCAGGCATCTCGACCGGAGAAGGAAATACAAGTGGAACTGTTTAAAGACATCCAGGCGTTTGCTGAGGACCCCGAATGGAGAAGCAGTAAATGCTTGGCATTTTTCCAAAGGCAGGAATTGGAGCCAATCATAGAGTCGTTCGAGGCTCTTCTGCACGACGAGAAATACAAGGATCTCTTCCTTGTTGCCAAGCAGGATTCTGTAGGACCTTCCTCGAAGACGGTCGTCGATGGGGCTTGGGTTCCCAAGGACCGACTATTCTACGGGCGGAATAAAAGATATCGAGACCAGCCCTATTCAACGTCGCAATTCTCTACCATGATGCCAGGTGGCTTCAATCGGCTCTATGGAGAGGAAGCAGGAACTCGGGAGTTGGACCTCAAAGTCTGGGCACCGAAGTATCGATATTTCGTGCTATTTGATGACGAATGCACGACGATTGACGACCTTCCTAACGTTGGCACCGTTTTTTCCGTCCTCGGCCAGTGCATGTCAGGTACCGTTTGTCTCACTTTAGCTGATCGCGCACAAGGCTCATTCCTCCCGTCTTAGCTCTTCTTTTGATGTTCTGTGCAGGCTGGGTTCACCGTGATATCAGCCCCGGAAACATCATGGCGCTTGAGGACTTGGAATCCGGTCAATGGAGCGTCAAGCTTGCTGATTTCGAATATGCGAAGAAATTCCCTTACGATAAGGGGAAGAGGTCAGGAAAACAAGACCCTTTAACGGTGAGCGACTCACCATTGATATCATCTTTTTTCTGATTGGCTTACCTCGATGTTAGGGCACTCCATGTTTCATGGCGCATGAGATACTTGCGGGATGTTACCTCGGCTACACTGGCCCAGTTGTACCGGACGTGGACTGCCTCGAACGGCTGACCGAGATCTTGAGCGGACGGACGATCAAGAACCGGGACCTGGGGGAACCATTCGAGCCAGTGACACATAACTTCCAGCACGACGTTGAAGCTATTTTCTGGATCGTGCTTTGGGTTATAACGCTTCGAGTGGGCTACAAACCGTCTGCGGATTATGCTCAGCCAGCCTTCCAACGCTCCATGACGCTCTCGGACTACAGAACGAGGATGTTCCTCAACAACTCCAGCGAAGGCCTACGCGAGTGTCTTCTAGCACCCCTGAAGTCGCTTACGACAACCATCTGGGTCATTCGTGGTGTTCTGTGCTGCGAGGCCTACCGCCGAGGCAAAGACCAATCGTGGTTTCAGCCGGAGAGTTACTCGCAAATTCATGCGATTGTAGGGCTTGCCCTTCATAATCAACTCAAATATCCCAGCGACTGGGCTAAGGTTCCGTTGCGAAACTCCTCGGAATCGGGAGTTGCTCAGTTCCTCTCTGATATCGTACCGAAACCTATGGGGCCGCCCGCCATCGACCCAGGCTCGGACTCCGAACAATCTTCAGAATTGGCGCAGCCTCGAGCGAGCTCAAAGCCTTCAAAAAGCCGTAAGCGTACCGGAACGGTCGATGATGACGGCGAGGAGGATTGCGGACTAGAGGCCCGGAGAAAGCGGCGGAAATCTTCAGATGAAGGTAGCAAACTCGATTCGCCGAAGCCCGGTCTTAGGGAGAATTCGAGATATGGTCTTCGTCCTACCGTCAAGGCTCCTCGAAGATGAACGAGATATTTTGCAGTATGTTTTAAATAAGTTCAATAGCTACAATTTCTCCTCTATCAAGCCATACTATTATGGATGATGATTCGCTATTGTCATTATCTGAATAAGGCTCATCGTATTCCGAATCTGGAAGGCCGAGTTGCTAGGCCGAGGATTCGCCAGCGCAGAATGATGTTGGCAAGTTGCCTCTTGATTCTTACCACCCCCGTTTTGACTCCACATATCCCACACTCGAATTCATGTCCTCTCGTCGGAGAGAATATGGAGTTTAACTTACCAAGCTAGCGAAAGTGGCTGAGTTCAGATCATATATTCAGGGTCAAGCAAGTTCCAATACACGTCTGACTTCGCAACTATACAAGAGGGACGCAGGAATTCCCAGTACTGCGCCCCCGAATTGCTGAAAAAAGAAAGAACGAATAGGTTATCAAACCTACCTTCGAATATGATATTTCAAGGTTTGCCATGACTATGTTGAAGGTACGTGAGTCCCGCTACTAGCGTAGAGCAAGATATCTACAACGAAAGCAGCACGAGTGACCGAGGGTTTGAGTTGAGAACATCCGTGATAAGTTCAGTATAATGTACATATGAAGAAGTGGTATATATTGCAGATTAAAGACCATTAAAAGGCGGCTCCAAACAAAATCCACGACGCTATAATCCCGAAATGATAAGAAGAGTCAGAAAAACAGAGATAAGCCTTGGTCACAGCAGCAGGAAGGCTCGCGCGGGCAGCAGTAACAGGACCGTCTGTCTCCGCAAGCGATAGCCTGAGCATCCGAGACCAAGGAAGCGAAGAAAAGAACCGGGATAGAAACAAAATCGGAAAACTGAAAACTCACGAGCGCCGGAAGTGTCACATCCTCACCATCGCAAACGCGCGATTTGGTCGGACGGTCCACGACTTCACTCTTATCTAGCTGTCAGAGGGTACTGAGAACGTTGCAGACCACGGTTATAGTGGAACGGTTCGCTGGAAGTTCGTCCCAGCATCGTTGAAGTAGATCATGGGTGGCGGTTGGGACGTTGGTATACTTGCCGAGCTGTGGCCTTTCGATGGCCCCATTACTTTCAATCAGCTGTTTCCACAGGTCGTAATCGGAGCGGTAGTGGTTGTACGGGATTGAACGGTCTCCCCGACCGTCTAGTAACTATTTCATGTTAGACGTCGGTTGAGGCCAAGCATTGAATGTGCACGTACTTGTAGCATCGTCATGGACAAGCCAAAAACATCAGACTCGAAGGTCGGTTTAATGACCCCATGTTCTTTTTCTTGCCTGAGCAACTCGGGGGCGCAGTAGCGAGGGTTTCTATTTCCCGGCTGAGCTGTGGTAAACCCGGCCATTGATTCATATTTGCTTAATCCAAAGTCGATGATCTGGACCCGGCCATTGTCGTCGACCATTATGTTGTCCTAGAGAATAGAATGGGCATCCTGAACCGCCAAAGGGATAGCAGTACTGACCGATTTTACATCGCCATGTATGATCTTGATATCATGGAGATATCTTATCCCATTTGCCGCCTGTCTAACCTGGAACAAAATAGAGTCAGAGGCTTAGACCAACCAAAATTCGGAGTCACGCGAGTCATACCACAGAGAGCTTTTCTGCTGGAAGGTTGCGGAGGTAGTCGATAGATCGATGCGGAATGGAGGGCGAGACTAATGCAGGAAGCTCGTATCCTTCGAGCTTGCACAGACCCCACAAAGGACAGATGTGCTCGTGTTGTAGCAGGGACCACACAAAGCACTCCCTGATAAATTTCTTGTGACAACGGTTTGAAGGGTAATCCAGGGACATAAGAGGTTCATACTCACCCTAGTAAGAGAGGCTTGAACTTGCGCGTGTGTTGACGGACTCCTAGGCAACCTGATGTGTTTGACGACAACCTGAGTTTGAATGGAAATGATTTGTTACTGCCACAAACATTGGAGAAGCAGACGGCATGCCAACCCTTTCCACCCTCCCACTACGTGTGAGAGTCCCGTCATAAATATCGGACGCTGGGCTCGTGGATGTTGCGACCGGTACGACGTCCACTGCAACGCGCTTCAAGTTCAATTGATTAATACATCTAACCAAATAGAGTACATAGCGACCAACGCACCATCTTCTCATAAAGCCATCTGTCGTTGAAGAGATCAAGCAAGGACACAGGGTTACGGAAGTGATGGCGGACGGGAATGTCTACAACACGGAGAAATAAGAGGAAGAAATCTATGTTGACAAGGTAAGGCAGTCTCAGAAACCGGTCCAGAATGGCTGACAAGGGCATGCTGGTTGGGGTAGTAACGCCTAATGTCTAAGCCTAGGGCAGTGCCGTACTTAAATAAAGAACGGAAGTAGGTTGGTCAGAAAAACATGACTTTCTAAATTCCAGAGGACTACTATCGTCCACCCAGTGGCCTGCCACCTGCAAGCTGCAATTAATTACCGCTATTGCGGACCTGTGCAGAAAGCACAGCCCCTCCAACTGCTGTGCACTGCTCAGTGCTCGCCTACAGCAGTTTACAACTCCTCTCATCTCGTCTGAAGATTGAGCCGTGCTAATTGGCAGGGTCTCAGTGGAAAGCTACTGTATCCTCTAGGCCTAGCTCTGTAAAGCAGTTGGTAAAGCTGTGTCAAGGTCGGCGAGTTCGTTCTCAACTGCTCAGTTAGATGGCTGACAGGCCTGCATAGCTCTCCCCGTTCACCGAACGTCTCCCATCTTGAACGGGACCTCCGCGCCGAGCAGGACCCTACACAGGTCTAGCTCTACCTCTGCTCGTACGTGTTTGTCGCCTTGCATCAAGATCCAGCTCTCATCGCGGACCGATGGACACAGACAGTTTTCTTCGGACCCGGGCCTTCTGCTTCCGTCTACACAATGAGTTCTCTCAGGAATCTCAACCTATATACGACCGCCCTCAGTCAGGTCAACAAAGAACTCATCCTCCAATATATCCAGAGTGGGTACATCATCCTGCGCAACAGCGCTAGGAAAGTCGTCTTCATTTTTGATCTTGTCAACAACACATGGCTTCTCGACAAGCTAGTGCGTAACATTGCCCGTTCTGTGAACGAATAAACATGAACGATCCAATTTAGCGTGTTCCGGTACAAATCGACTACCCAGCTATTGCCACGATGCCACTTGGTGATGTCCATCTAGGTACGTTGGCATGTCAAGGATTCAAGGAGAAAGTACGTCGTGACTATCGCTTCCCGCCCTCGTTTTCGGTTCCCGGTCTTATCAATTACCAGGTGGTCGTGAAGGCCCTTAGGGCAGCACGGTGCGGTTCGTCGCAGAATCGCAACGTTAAAACCACTGTGATCAGAGTGTGTGTTTATATTATAATTCATGAGCGACTAAAAACCTATGATACGTGCTCAGAACCTCGCTAGGGAGTGTTATATGTGGACTTTCCTGAGCCATGAGAACATCTGCCCTTTCAGAGGTTTGGACAGGCATGTTGAGTTTGAATTCCCAGTGTTGGTGTCGGCCTTCGTTCCGCATCGATGCATGGACTACATACGCCATCATCCAGAACGCAAATTCATTGTTGTACGTCTCGCATAGAAGCTCTGAACTTGATCGATCTGATATCCATTCGAGGTGAAAGAGACGGCGGCCGGCTTAAAATACCTCCATGAAAACGGTATCGTGCACGGAGACCTCAAAACGGCGAGTACTCAGGCTTCCTTTCGGCTGCAAAGCACGCCCTCATCCCGTTTTCCAGGCCAATGTAATGATCAACAACGAAGGTCGAGTGCAAATTGTCAACGTCAGAGAACACGTATTGCAATCTGTGATGGGTGTTCCTGTCGAGCACCAGGAGGAGAGAAATACCCGCTTCTGCGCCCCCGAAATGCTGAGACTCACTTTGATCGAGGGAGACGCGAAGCCAACCTTTGAAGCCGATATCTTTAGCTTTGCCATGACCATGCTGCAGGTACGCGTATTTGATATCAACGATTTTCAAAGCAGCAGTTCTCATACGACAGCAGATTCTGGATGGCAGAGACGGCCTTTCAGTACCATATAACCATTACCCATCTGAATTCCAATTGTGGACCAGATTGACGCAGAGTGGGGAAGTCGAAAGACCCCAACTCGGCAGGTACAGAAACGTCCCTTACTCCGCCCACAATCTACTTCAGCGATGCTGGGATGAAAGTCCGACGCATCGTCCACCTATAGCCGTCGTTGTCAGCGAACTCCGCCAACTTACAGAACGTTTACCGTCAACACGAGCGGTCCATCAGTCCGTGTAATATGTTTCAGTCAGGAATGAACATGATGGCCTGGAATAGTCTTGTTAATTTGACGAAAGCCCACAAGTATGTAGGAAGGTCTA
>SDEE01000368.1:0-47598 GCA_004126415.1 Candolleomyces aberdarensis
ACCGGTGGGAGGGGTATCGCCGCCTGTAGGTGGACTATCAGACATGCTCACAGACTGCGCTCACAAGAAGGATCGAATGCACGAGTTCGATCTTGAGTGAGGACGAGTATAAGAGCGAGGGGATCGCAAGAGAAAGCGAGATAGAGCTTCGAGCGATAGGGGCCCCGCAAGCTCTCGTTTATGGAGAGTCGAAAATGCTGCCTTTTGGGGTCCGTCCGTTATCCAAAGGCGTGATTCAGGTTCGGACCGTTTGTAATGAGGATAGTCCGGGAGGCTGGATCGAGTCGCATTTGACAGAGAGCATGCCACGAGACGCTGAATGAACGGCAACTGAACGAGACCGGATTCATTCTCATTCGTCCGACGTGATGATACGCCTGCTGCCGCAGGAGACATTATCGCCACAGTGTCGTGTTTAATAGACCAAGGATCGTTGAAACTCTTCCAGAGATTTTAGCGTAGGCATCCCCGAGTTGGAATGAATGGTGTGTGGGCTCGTATGTGGTTTAGCGTCCCGCAGTGAATATTCGAACTGAGGAGGCGATCCAACAGTCTCGTGAATAGACTGAAATATCAAACATTAATTTGTCCGTTTCAGGACTTGAATTGGGGTGCAAATTCTGCATGGCTTACCTTGATCCATTGAGCATGGAGCGCCTCGAGACATGCTTTTGTTTACGATCTCGACATTCTCGATAAACTGACAGGATCCATGACACTTCGAACGCAACTTCAGCAGATCGAAAAAGTAGCAAGTCTTTGTGGACTATAAGCCAAAAGTTTCGTAGGAGAGATATTGAGATTGCAGAAGAGTTGGCCGACCGTGACACTGACCTGGCATCGGCAATGATGTCCGTTGTTTGGCCATGTGTGGTCTTCGGGCCATCGGTTTTAATCGTTCCTTCAACGCACCAGCGACTAGCGTTCGTCGGTCTTCCTGGACCTCATCCACTGCCATGCATGGCTTTGTCTTCTACCTACCAGTGGTCTCTTGATATTGGTCCGAAATGCATGGATCTCTACAACGAACATTTACATCTAGGCGCTCAGGTCCCAGCCTCGTGCCCTCAATTTCACGGCAATGCCCTGAATCAGGGAATCAGATTGTGACGGGCGGAATAGGCTGCTAAACATTTATGGACTTTGTGGTGCTGGGATCCGGGAAGGTTTTGTGAGTCGTCGCTGCGTTATTATGCGGACAATTAATTGACGAGCAATCAATTACAACTAGAGACGATACCCGTATCGAAGGTGAACAACAAATCGTACTGCCTGAACATCGCCTTGACCGTCGACGACGTGGGGGCGATGACTTCCTCAAACGAGATGCATCCATTCATTCACCATGTAAAAGGAAAGCGTGCCAGATGCCAAGCCTAGACAAACCACATATTTGGTTGGGTCGAGTGCGGAGCGGAGCAAAACTGAATGAACAAAATGAGGATAATCGCTCGATTCTGTCTTTTCACTGCCCCTTTACCCTTCATTGGGCACGTCATTTCGAATGACCAAACATTTTGCATGCCCAGGCAAGCTTATCTAGGCCGAGATCAGAGTCAAATACCGTACTCTCGGGCATGCAGACAATACCTCGTTTTGACCTGACTTGTTCGGACCCTTCCGCCGCCGCAAGGCAAGGGTTTTCATATAACCTTTCATCCAGCATCGCCACTGCTGCTGCTCTTGCCCTCGCTCGACCTACTCCTCTTTGCGAGCCGAGTGTGTAGTGTCTTCCATCTGACTAGGCACGATGTCGGTATCTGGTGAGTCAGATCAAGCCATTGAAAACAGGACACTCGACCGCTGACAATGAATCGCGGATTGACGTGCAGTGATCTACTCCTTGAGCCTCCCACCTGGATACACGACCTACTCTGCTACGACCCTTACAGCAGCTATAACGACTATCATACCTACTACCAGTGTGTGCGTTGCTCCATTCTCGAAAAATATTGCCAAGGGCTTATCCCATTCGTTTGGTTGGCGGAGCTAGATATACGACTGAAGGACGAATTTTAACGACCACGACACCAGTAGCGACTGTCGTAGCAGCTGGCACGACACTTATCTTTCCTACACCACCCGAACCGAAGCCGAAGAAAGGAAATTTGGTTGTGATTATTGCCGCTTCGCTTGGAGGTGCGTCTACAGCCCACCTAGACACCCATCAAACAAACAGTGCACGATTCTAATGACGGTCCCATAGGTTTCATCGGCCTCGTCCTGATAGGCGTTGGCATCATCGTCTTTCGACGACGCTCTAGACGTGTCCGCCCAGCCTCACCTGACCCGCGACCGACCGTACCGACCTACCCGCCTCCCTCTAGCATTCATCACTCTTCCTCTATCAGACCATTCGCGGGATACCAACCCCCCGAATACGCTCAACCCCACCATGAACCTCAGTTTATGAGTCAGGTGCATCGGGACGGTCAAAACAATGTTATAATGGCACCGCCGTCGCAGCCGTTGAGCGAGAAGCAGCGGAGAAATTTGCTGCAGAGAGGTCAGCAGCAACAGCGTTCACAACAACAGCTGGCGAACCACCCTGGGACGATGTCTCGATCGTCTATGGACGATAACGGGAGCATGATGAGCCAACCCTACACGACCTCTTCCATCATCTCGAATCAGCAGCAGCCTGCTACGACGCCCGGTCACCAACACCACCGAACGTTGTCGGCGAACTCGGTGACGCCGTTGATGTACGGGGATGGCAGGAGTACCAGTCCCGTCGCTACCACAGGTGGAGGCGCAGAGTCTCCACCGCCGAGATTGGTTCAGTCGCATTCGTATCTCGCGAACGCCAACGCGGCCCCCGCGTCTGGTATGCGGCCCCTGACAGAAGAAGTGGAGGACCAGTATTACCACCAACAGCACCAACAGCAAAACCCACGTCAATCCGTTGCTTACACTCCTCACCCGCCACCACATTCTCAGCCTCAGATTCCGTCTTCCTATTCGCAATACCAGGACCCATACCCCAACCCAGCAAACTCTTCCGGCGCTGGGGGTTCCAGTCAGCCTCAAGCTGGTGGTAGCAATGGAGCTTCAGTGACAATCGACAGAGGAACCGGAGACCGCGCAGAGGTCATTTTAGCGAAGAACAATACAGTTCGAAACCAAACAAGGCATCGGTTTGAGGGCGATATTAACGACAGTACGACGAACCTTAGTGAGCTGCCGCCTACATATGATAGCTTGCGGCAGAGAGGTTAGAACCATGGGTGAGAGGGTTTGGAATGTCCGTCTGCGGGTGTATGTAGGTGTCCTCGGCCTGCTATGTACATACTTTTGCCTGTCTAGTTGTCTAGCTCCCAGACCGCCTGACTGGATGGGCGTCAGTTCGTTGGTGGTGATGGCATTATCACGAGTAGTTGGAGGAAGACGAGGAACAGGTACGTCCTTACATAGAGGACGAGGGGGGCAGGATAACATAACAACATCATATATTTCCCGAGCATTTCAATGGCCAGTACCGTTCGTATCGTATTTTGTAGTTATTTTTGTACATTCATCAGCAGTTATTTTTGGGATCACGACATTGGATGTTTGCATTGAAGCCGTGATTGATATCAAATGATACCCCTCAACTAAGTGCGCTTTAACGAAACCAATGACTCTCGACCTGACTTCACAAGGAACCTCAAGACGGGATACACGGTTAGCTACAGCTTGAACCTCGATCTCCAGAGATGATGAGTGGAGGCCTCGAATACCACGCGGACCCCCGCATTACCTGTTTCGGTTGAAAATGGATCGATGATCAGGTCAGCTTTAGCCACGGCAGTTTCTGGCACGACGTACGCGTACTAGGACGGGTAGAGGTTCTACAGCTTATCGAGTAAATATGGGCGATTTGTGCACTTCCATGATGATTCAAACTATTCGTCCATGTATCAACGTAACCGAAGATGCTTAATCTATTTTTAAATTGACTCAGGATCTTGAGCGAGGTCCGTTCTATTGACGCATGTTGGAAGAGATGGTCTGTACTTCCCGTGGGGTAATTTGGACAGTATACAATGGATTAAAGAGTACGTACTCGTGTGTAGTCAAACGAGTCGCTGGAAGCGCCCTCCCCCAGCCTTTACTGACTTTCCCGGAAAGGAACTGTGCGCGCCGGATGTGTGCTATCCGGGGCTGGATGTAGAAGTTTGATGGTCATTACACGTAAGAATCCTCTGCTTTCGGTTGCTCCATATCCGTCACCGTCATCTTTCCACGAAACCATGGCTAGCTTTAAAAGCAGATACGTCGAGGCGCCTGCAATAGCTCCGTTCCCTGTTCTTCCTCTGCTCCCTACTCAGTTACCTGAGAGTTGACGGACAGACAGTCCTGAGTCATGTCTCCGGCTTTAAACTCTTCATCGGCATCAACAGCTTCAGTAACATCATTATCCCTCCGACCTCTTCCAGCCAACAAAAGTCAAGTTGAAGTCGATTCGACATTTGCGGAGGAAAAAGAGAACAATATGTCACCCGGATCACGGACATTCTTTGAAAAGTCGCCTGAAGGAAATCTGGCGAGGCAGACCTACTTCAAAGTGTACTTCGGGGGGACGTTCATGGTCATTATTATGATTTTCACCATTTTGCCGATTTACTGGGGAGCACTGTGGAAGATTCCGGCGCGGAATTTGCATGGCTGGGTCGTGGTGCGTTCCTTCAAGTTCTTTCTTCGTTTACCCTGCAGCGCGTCTGATCGACTCTTCGTAGGATTTTGATGGAGGCTTGATTGGACAGACGGTGTCGCAAGCCCTGGGTTCGAACCAAGGAGGTCAGAGTCGTGTTACGTGGACGGTGATCCCAGCCACGGACTTCCCTGGTGGGCCCCAGCAATTGTCGGATGCAGTTCGGGACGAACATATCTGGACTGCCGTTTCAAGTGAGTTTTCCCAATTTCCCATCGCAATTTTCGGCTCCTGACACGCTTCCTCAGTCAACCCAGGTTCAAGCAGTAGACTCACCTCGGCCCTCGCGGCTCCCAACAGCTCCTACGATGGTGCTGAGGCGATCACAGCGTACGGCGTAGAAGCACGAAATGAGAACGCCTAGTAAGTATTCTCTTCTCTCTAACTTCGGTTATGGTCAACGTGCTCATCAATTTGATTGCTCGATCTATCTGCCTATCTTTCTTGCTATAGCCGATCTCTCATCCGGCCCTCTGTACAAGGAACCCTCGATGCCCTATCCAGGATGATGGCTCAACGAATCGCTCAAAATGCCGCCAACTCGCCAGCTCTCGCTTCGATTATCGCTTCATCACCGCAGACCATCACCTCGCCTGTTTATTACACGATTCAGAACCTTATTCCTTATGACCAGCCTGTGGCGACTGCGTCTACATTTGTGGGCATGCTGTATCAGCTTATTATGGGATTCTTCGTTGTGGTATGTGCTATTGCCCATTTACATCCTTGCAAGCATCCTCACAGCTCCTACTTTCCTATTTTGTCTAGATGATCGCACAAGGCGCTCGTGAAGCTTCTGGATACCAAAAAACGCTATCGACGAAGGGCCTCATCATTCTCCGACTGTGTTCCGCCTTCTTCGCATACTTTGTGATCTCTGTACGTTTTTGCTCCCTGTTCTTTCCCATTGGCTCCTGGCTTACACGTCTTTTACCCATCACAGCTCTTCTATTGCCTGCTGAACCTCGCATTCAAACTTGACGTGAACCGAAAGTACGTGATCATTCGATTACATTTGACTGACTGGCTTATTCGTTGCCCCTTCGTAGGTTCGGACATGGAGGCTTTATGGTCTTCTGGATGGTAAACTACGTCGGGATGCTCGCAGTGTGAGTTCTCTCTCTCTTTCAACTCCTTCGTTTGGCGATGTCCTGACTCCTCGTGCACAGTGCACTTGCCCTCGAGTCTCTCCTCACTTTGTTGACGACCCGCGGGATCCCTTTCTTCATGTTGCTCTGGATTATTGGTACGTTAACCTAACTTTACCTTGTCTTTCATGAGCACTCGGACTGACGATTTTGAATTACTACAGCCAACCTCTCAGTATCGATCTTCCCGATTGAAGTTCTGCCTAGCGTCTTCAGATACGGATACGCAGTGCCCTTCTACAACCTTTCTAGGGCACTCAGGACGATCGTGTTTGGGACGAAGAATCATGGTGTGTTCACTTTCAGTTGAAAACCGACCTTTACTAATCCACGTGTACCGATCCAGTTGGTCAATCGATCGGAATCCTCTTCGCTTGGGTCGTCATCTCCTGTATCACCCTCCCTCTTATTCAGTGGTTTGTACGAAGGAACGAAACCCGTACGCCTGTCGCAAACGAAGAGGGTGGAGGGAGCATTCCCAACGATGACAGTGATAGGACGCTTGGACAACAGCAGCGAGCAGGAGGTAAAGCTCGTGAGCTGGTGAACGAGAAGTAGAAGGTCACAACCAACTAGGCACCCTCGAAGTCATTTTCTTTTTTATCCACTCGTTCTCGGCACACCTTTCGTTCTTCATTTGTTGCATTCGTTCAGGACATATGTTCCTCCTTTTCTCCTCAATCCATTTCGGATATATAGTCTCCTTGTTCCCATCCCTTGGTCATCTTCGCAACTTGACTTGACCTACTTCCACACTCCAACCCCTTTCTATATTTACCCCCTCCTCATTGACTTAGATATCTTATTATACCTACCAGACGAGTGGGAGGCTGTATACGCTATTAGCAACATCACCTTAATACCCCACCCTCAAGATATGAAATGACATGACAACCCCGGCTTTTCCCCATCACAGCTCCTTGTTTTTGTATTATAGTTACGTTCCAAGTACACATACGTGCTACAAGAAGCTTTGTTCCGTGGTATGAGCGAGTTGAGGGAATGATTGAGCAGTCCTACTTCCAATTTGATGCCGAAATTGTCTTGATTCGAGATGATCGCTGATTGCGTTGGTTGAAATGAAGAGATGTTCATGGGCCATGGCCAAGTTTGTCGGGTTCTCCTGGCTTTCTTTTCGGTTTGGACCCCAGTATGAGAAAGTCGCAGCATTTCGGACCGCCTAAGCATTGCTAGCGCTGCATTCGGGAACGTCGGACGTCTCAAAATTGACTCCGGTGTCTATTCCTTCCTGCAGGAACTGACTAAAGACGAGCGACTCGACGCATATGGAATTTAGCACGGAGGGCCTCAAGAGCAACATCCCGAACGCGTACAAATGCATTAGCTGGGCGCTGTTCCTAATAGTACGGTGCAGTACGGTCTGCACAAGAAGCACCGAAGTGCTCCCGACGAGGCACGCTGATACCTCCCAAACTGACTTTTATTGGTCAGGCATAACATAATAACGGGAAACTTAAAAACTCTGCCTTTACCGATGCTCATTCCTTGGATATTCAACGAGCGAGCGGCAGATAGCTCTCGGGTGCAGTTCCGAACAACCGCTTCCCAAAATTGGCCATGAAATTCCTCTAGTTGGAAGTATCTTCTCGAGACCTAACACTCGGACAAGGCGCCTATTCAAAGAGCGTGATACTGTAAGTCCGTACTGGATCCACACCTTTTAAAACCTTATGAAGAGACGGAGATCAGTCTTACAAACTACCGACTCAGCATTTCAATAGGGCTTGCCACTGTACCCAAACTTGGACAGCCTCGGGCATATCCCGCTTCCATATGTACCGGCCAAAAGCGAAAGAAACTGGGAACAAACCATATGGGTAAATCAAACCGACTTCCTGATTCCTCGGACCCCCAATTTCAAGAACCGTCGATCGTCGTATTCAGGGCTAGACTCTCCAAGCCGGCGATTCATAAGCCGGCGACTCATTTCTATATTCACTTCTCTCCTTCGTTGCAAAGGCGAGGGATCGCGCTCTCAGAGCTTGTCAGTCGAGGCAGGAGAATGACTGACAGATTTTTTGTCTGGTGGGACCATGAGTATAACGGTGGCGTTGACGCATAGGCCTCCTTGCCAGTCAAAAGGGGAAATCATGTCGCCGTAGAGGTATGCAGAACGGGATTCTAAGGTTGCACAACCAACAGGTGAGTGAGGTAAGACGCAGCACCTAGATAACGGTACTACCGCCTCTCCTCATGCTCCATCGTTCCATCATGGTCCGACGAGCCCACACATGACCGCGATTTGGCTAGATACAGCTTAGACGAATTGGGACAGGACAAGACGAGGGGCTCGCCAAAGAGGTATAAAAGCCTGAAAGCGACACTCCCAATTCCTCAGTTCTAGCAACTTTACACTCACCGACCTTCACACAAGGCACCTACTACGCTTCTAGCCATGTTCAAGCTCACTTCCCTCACTATCGTCACGGTCTTCACCACTCTTCTCGCCGGCTCGACCAACGCCATCCAGATTGTCTACGACAACAGTCTCTGCGTTGATCGTAGTCTCACCGGGGTATCCTGCTCCAACGGTGAGAACGGCCTCATCACCAAGGGCTACACCACCCTTGGCTCCCTGCCAAACTTCCCCGCCCTCGGAGGCTTCCCCGGCGTCGTATGGAATTCCACCAACTGCGGTGCCTGCTATGAGCTTCGGTACGCAGGGACTGGGAGGGCAATTGCCTTCACCGCCGTCAATGAGAGTCCGGTCAACCAAGCCGTGTTGTGTACGAGCAAGTTCCTCGAGTTGACTGGGCTCACTCTGCCGACTGTCCCAGCCAACGTTCAGGCTGAAATTCGTGTTGTGCCGAAGAGCCAGTGCGGTTTCAACTAGGGAGTGTTGTACGCTTCCTCCCATGTTTGGGTGAGTGATTTGTGATTTTATTGAGAGAGTGGAGAGACTAGACTAACAGGCGCTTCCGCTAGACGCCGACCAAAGCTTCCCAGCTTCCCTTTTATGCTTCCCAACTCCTTCGTTTTCGCTTTTTTTGGATTGTCTTTATAAGCCCGTGAAAATCTATCAAAAATATTCATATTCAGATAAACCGAACTTGTACCTCGCTTTCCAGTCCTTTTTCGAACTATGTACATTAGTGTATCTTTGATTTTGTCAAAGACGATGTCTAACTGCTTTCAAGATATATAACAATCGGTGTTTCCCACAACTCGGACGTCTCCATCATTCAAGTCAATCTCAAGCACTACTACGTAGCTTACGGATTAATTCGGAGTTCATATCCAAGTGATCCATGTGTCGTTAACCCAATTAGCCGTAGCACTCGGTGAGTCGGTGCGCAACTTGAACGACCTCATCTCGATGACTCGAAACCTAACTGACGATGGAGCTTCGGAGTTCCAAATCAGACCCTTGTCCCCACTTATTCCAAGAAAGGAGGATATACAGAAATCGGCCCCTACTAGAGGCATCATTGCGGCACTCGTACGATTAGTGAGGGAGTTAATCCGAAGGAGGTCACTAAGTACTTGGTAGAAGGCAGTTCGCTCTGTCAAGTTGACTACCACTTCAAGTACGACAACGATTACGCTGCAGATAGTCAGAAGAAAAACAGATTCAGTCAAGAAGAGAACTGTGCTGGTGTAGAGTCGCACTCGCAAAGATTGCGAAGGCCTGTGAACTTGTCATGCCTCAGTCGATTTTCTGCCTTATGAACCTTGGGAAATTCATATCTAAGACAACGAAACGAGAAACGACTGACTTGGAGCTCATGGAATGACTATCGATGCTCAAGGGTACGCATCAAAGTTGGCTCAGTATCAATATCAACTTGAGGAACAGCCCAAACATGTGTATGTGTATTAGCCGGGCTGTTTCCTATACTATACGTTGAAGGAAGGCACGGAACCGACCGAAGTATTCCCGACGATACACCTTGATATCCTCCCGAAACTACCCTGTACTCGTCAGACGTGACATAATGACGGCGAACACAAACGCCTTGCCTTTATCAATGCCAGTTACTTGGAAAATTAAGCTACTAGGCGGGCGATAGGCCTCGGGTGCGGTTTCCATCTATGATTGCTTCCCAAAACTGGTCATGACATTCCTCAAGTTGGAGGTGAAGAGTAGTAGCTTGGAAAGCCGCCTAATATGAGAACGGCATGGCAGTACGTACTAGAATTTCACCCTGATAATCTTCCAATCTTATGAAAAGACGGAGATCAACACCACTTACGACTCAACGTTTCAATAGGGCTGGTCATCCTTTACGTTCGGAATGCTTCGACCCTATGATAGCTTCATATCACCGCACCATAAATGTCAGGTGAGCTCATTCCTCCATCTCGATGCCGAGTGTTCCTTGGACAAGATTACGCTAGGCCGGAAGCGAGAAAAGGGGGGACAGACCATATGGGTATATCGAATAGACTTCGCGATTCTTCGAATCAGTGACGATCTCGGCATGATGAAGGCTTCTGCTCTTCGAATCAGCCACTCATTTCGAGGGTCATCCTTGCCTCCGCTTCTAAGAAGAGGACTCGCATCCAGAGAGTTGGCTAGTGGAGGCAGAAAATGGCATGGACCCACCAACAGATCGTTATTTGGCAAATCTGTCACCAGTGTGGTGTTTACGTTGACGGGGTGGCCTGTGTTCTCAGCCCAAGCCTGGAAAATCAAGTCGCCGTTGGGCATCGAGAATGGGGTCCGAACTCAAGTGTGACAAACAGGACAAGAAGAGGGATGGGTTTATCCAGGGAGGTATAAAAAGGCTGAAAGATATATTATCTATTCCTCAGTTAAACAAACGCAGCACTCGCCAACTCTTTACGCAAACAACCAGCTCTTTCAGCCATGCTGAAGCTCACTGCTCTCACTGTCGCCACGGTCCTCACAGCTCTTCTGGCAGGCTCTACCGACGCCGCCAGCATCTCTACCCGTGGCTCTCCTCTCATCGCAAACATCGTCTACGACGACGCTCTCTGCGTTCCAACCCGCAGCCTCAACACCGTCTCCTGCTCCACAGGAGCAAACGGTCTCATAACCAGGGGTTACGCCACCTGTTCCGCCCTCCCAAGCTTCCCAGCTCTTGGAGGCTTCCCTGGCGTCGGATTCAATTCCACCAACTGTGGTGCCTGCTATGAGATTTGGTACTCTGGAACTGGGAAAGCGGTTTATTTCACCGCCGTCTCAGATAGCGGGCTTCCCAACCAAGCTGTGTTGTGCACGAGCAAGTTCCTCGAGCTGACTGGGTTCACTCGGAACACTGTCCCAGCCAACGTTGACGTTGAGATTCGTGCCGTGCCGGCGTACGATTGTGGCTTCAACTAGACACTGTGTTTACTTTGTACTTTTTGGGTGAGTCTTTTTTGTTTCCTTGAGTGGTGAGTGACGATAATCAACGGCGGTTTTGCTAGACGTTGACCTCCAACCAAAGTTGTTCCCAGTCTTTCTGCCAAGTCTTTCACTTCGTGTTGATTGTTTGTATAAACCTATTAAACTCCTAGAAATACTCGAATTCGAACTGTTTGATCTCCTCGTTCTGCTCTTCAGCTCTTTGAAACCTCTGTACAGCAGATTAACTTTGACTTTCTCGATCCAATATCAAGTTGACTCCTACACAACTTAGGGAATCGACTAAAAACCCATACCTAAATGACAAATGTCTCGTTAATGGGAGTGCCCTTCACCTTTGCGCAAACTAAACGGCCCCGTTTAATGACTCGAAACCCGATTGGCAATGGTTCTTTAGCTTCTTAGAAACGCTTGTCTCTCTGCGAAAATCCTGAGATCAATAGGGCTCATGACGCTATGCAAATATACGTCGCCCCTTGGTCTATGTCAACTATTTTTGTGCCGCGCTTCTTGATGATCAAGACCATGGGTAAGACAGTTCCAACTCAAGTCTTGTGCCCAGGCTCTGACATTCTGAATGCTGCCTCGCCCCTCGCCAATCCCATTTCCATCGCTATGGGCTCTATCATTATCCTTAAAGCGACAATGGTGGAAGAGTTCGTTGATGTTCAAGTGAAAGAGGCAAAAGTTACTACCGAAGGATGAATAACAATTAAAGATTGAAGCAATGCGACATATAGACGCGCATCACACTGAACCTGGTATAATTCAAACCAGTTTTCAGCTGAAGTAATGACCAACACAAACTTGTCGCCCTGACGGTCCTAGCTGTTCTAATCCATCCGAAACCTATGCGCATTGCCGGCGGCAATGGCAGCGTTTAGTGCTCCCAGATTGAGAGTAAGTAGAGGTCAGTGAGAACGATCCACCTAGCGCGTATGGAACTGACCCACACTCAAGAGGGTTAAGTCGATATCAATCTCATCTCGAGCACCAGCTCAAACTTGTAAGTATATCAGCCGGGCTGTCCCTAATGTTACGGCGCAGTGGTGTCCATACGAATCGGACCGAGATAGTTCCGACGATACACCTTGAGATCTTCCCGGACCTACCCTGTACTCGTCAGACATGACATAATAACGGAGAACTCAAAGCGCTTTGCCGTTACCGAAAGCCTTGGTTAGAACCTCAAGCTACTTGGCGAGCGATAGGTCTCGGGTGCGGTTTCTAATAACGATCCCACCAAAGTTGTTCACGAAATTCGCCGAATCGGAAATATCTTGCTACCACTTAATAAATGCTAAGAGAGCTTGAGAAGCCGCCTATTAATAAAGCGGCAATGTAGTACGTACTGGTATCTCACCTTCACGATCTTCAAATCTTATGAAAGGACGGAGATCAGTAGCACTGGCAACTCAGCATTTCAATACAACCGATCATCCTTCGCGTCTTGATGCTGGACATTCTAGGGACAGGACTACGCTCCGTGGGCAGGAAAAAAGGGGTCAGACCATAGGTAATCTAAATAGACTTCGCGATTCTTCGAATCAGTGTCGATCACGGCATGACGAAGGCTTCCGTGCTTCAAATCAGGAACTCATTCCAAGAGGTTACTCTGCTCCTCCGCTTCTACGAAGAGGGCTCGCATCCAGGGAGTTGGCTGGTGGAGGCAGAAGAACGGCATACTAGGCCCACAGACAGATCTTTGTCTCGTCGAATCTGACACAAGTGCGGTGTTTACGTTGACGGGATGGTCTGTATTCTCACTCCAAGCGAGGAAAGTCATGTCGCCGTCAGGGTATCGAGAATGGGGTCCAAAGTCTGCAAAAATATCAAGTGAGTTAGACAAATAGGACAAGACAAGAGATGGGGTTCCCCCTAAAGATATAAAAAAGCTAAACAATACGCCCCCCATTCCTCAGTTCAAACAAATCTACACTCATCGGCGTTTCATACAAACCGCCGACTCTTCGATTAGCCATGCACAAGCTCATTGCCCTCGCTATCGTCGCCCTCCTCACTGTTCTGGCCGGGTTCTCCAACGCCACCCAGATTGTCTACGACGACGGTCTCTGCGCTGCCACCCGCAGCCTCTACACCGTCTCCTGCTCCACAGGCACGAACGGTCTCATCACCAGGGGATACACTACCTTTTCCTCCCTCCCAAGCTTCCCCACTGTGGGAGGCTTCCCCGGCGTTGGGTACAATTCCACCAACTGCGGTGGCTGTTACGAAGTTAGGTACCTACCAAATGGGAGGGCATTTAACTTCACCGCCGTCAACGAAGGTGGCCCCACCCAGGCCGTGTTGTGTACGGACGAGTTCCTCAGGTTGACTGGGTTCACCCGCGGGAATGTCCCAGACAACGTTCAGGCTGATATTCGTGCTGTACCGGCGTCCGGTTGCGGCTTCACTTAGTACACTCCGTATCATGTTCGGGTGAGCGTTTTGTATTCCAATGAGTATTGATAGACGAGACTAACCGGCGCTTTTACTAGACGCCGACCTCCGAGGGTTCTCAACTTCGCCGCCAAGTGTTTTCCGTTCGCTTTGTTTGGACTATCTTCATAAACCCGCTAAAATCTCTAGAATATTGAAATTTCCAGTTTTCGTGACTCACCCTCTACTAGCCTTTGTACAGTAGCACATCCCTGAGTTTGTCAAATATCAAGATATAGTGTCTGAGTGCTTTGGAGATATATCACGATCTATGTCCCGCACGACGACTACATGATTTAAATCCCTAAGCTGAGTCGCGACACAACCAGAAGTTCTCGTCAAATTTGAAGCGGGTTTCCAGCACGTGCATTCCAAACACGAGAATCAGTTATCGTTGAGTACATCAGTAGTCTCATGAAATAGCGTAAACCTTTCATAGGAGTCTCTCAAAATCGCTCGGCGATCAAATCTCTAAGCATGCATGCTATTTCAGAATGTATCACGATTTACAGATCTCCAGACGTATCCATACAACACGAAACGAAGCCAACGTCACATCTATCCCGAGGCTCTCCGTCAATCTTTCTTGCCTGAAGTCCAGTCCCAAGCGCTCAAAAGTCCCGCCGTGTTCTGGACCATCTTACCCCCTATCTCCTTTTCCTTCTTCTCGCTCCCCACCTTCTGGTAAGCCCTATACATAATCTCGTAGAGGGTGTAATACCCCGTATGAGCGTCATCCAGCCCCTCCTCCTCCATCCTCCTCTTCGTCTCCAAGATCGGTTTCAAAACGCTTTCCTTGAGCTTAGGATCGTTCACCCACACCTCCGTGCACTGTCTCCTCCAATTCGCGATCATCGTCTTGCTCACCTTGCGTAGCTTATCGGACTGAGGGGTGGCGTTGGTGCAGGCGCGGCAGGTGCATAGGATACCGTAACGTTCGAGCGCAACCTGACGCTCCGCCTTCGTCATGTCGGGTGAAGTATACGACGTGAAGATTTGCGAGCCCGCTTTGATATCCCGAGTCGCCGTGAACCTCATCGTGAACGTAGCAGGCTCGAACACGACATCCACATCCGAGATGCAACTGAATGACAGACACCTGTGAGTCGGGGCTTCGATCAACGATGAATGAACATAAACTCACGAATGGTTGAATCGGCTCCCAATACGCGCTATGGCTCCATACCCCCTCCCGAAGAACTCATCATCAAGTCCCGGCAGCTTATCCCCAAATCTGATGTGAAACCCATTCGTCCTAACAATCCCGAAAGTCGGCCCACTCCCATCGAACCTATGCGAATTCGCCAACTTCATAAACTCTTTCCTCGCCGTAGCCGTCATCGAATTCTTCGTCACCGCAGCGTATATCTCCTCCGCTTGCATATTGACGATCTGGTTGAGCTGGTTCTGCGACAGCTCACGCTTGGCTTTCTCGCTGTGAACAGGAATTGGAGGGGACCGGGGGTAGACCACGAAGGGTCGTTCGACGAGGACAGGTTCGAAACGCTTGATATCTTGAGTTGCGAACACGCCTAAACCCATCCCGTCGTCGGTCGTCCTGATGACGATTTTGCTAGGAATTTTAGGAACGGGCTTCGGCCAGATTTCTTTCGCACTGGTACCAGCCGCGAGGTAACGCACTTTAGAGGACGCGGAGGTGAACCACGCGGTATGGCCATCCGGGTTGTCCTGTAAACCGTAGTAGATCGGGGGGATACTGGTCATGATGGCGGCAACGTGGTTGTCCAAGTACGCTGGATTTTCTTCTGGTTTCATTGATGCGATTATCCGGGGAGCAATGTAGCCCCTTCCTTCAAGGTTATCTGGAACTGATGCGTCGTTAGAGTCAAGGATTATATTGGCAGAGAGTATAGTTGAAAGGACCTACGTGCTTCCTGCCTGACGTGTCCGTGAGGAAGCTTGGGTGCAAATATCCAGGCATCTGTTATGCATGAAACGACATGAGTAAAACTCGAAAACGGCGTGAATGGGTCCCTCTCTTTTTACACACTTTGCATTTCTTCCTTCGAGGTTCTGACTTCCTTGCCCTTTCCTATGAGACGGATCAGCAACTTCGAAAAAAGAGATGACACTCAATTTTCATCGCACCTTTCTTGTCTCCTTTCGGCGGGGGGTCACTTGTAATCTGGCCTCCGTTGAGCTGAACTTGGTGCATATCTTGATAACGAGAGGTTCCGGCCTGAGCGCTCGAGCCCTCTATAAACTCGGATACGCTGGAGCCTCCAGAACTGAGAGTTCGCATCGCGCCATCCATCCTCTGCAGAATGCCTGAGAGTTTCGCCTTCGCTGCCTCGGGGTCCAAACCGCCAGGCGCGACCTTCTCCACACCGCAGGACAACGCGAGAGCATACATCACTTTCAGCGCATCCCTCGCCGGGTCAATGGAGCTCGCTGCTAGTCCCAAGAGCATCTCGGATATTGGTGCCTTTAGGTCGACGTTAAGTCCAAGAACTCTTCCTTCGTCATCCAACTCCACCGCCCCAACCAATTCAACGCAGACCTTCCATCCCTGCACTAACAGCGGAAACAGAGCGTCTCGTCGACAGTCCTTGAAGAGCTCCTCTGGTACGTCGTGCAAGTTTCGCCAAAGGCTGACGAGGGTGCTAGCGGCGGCGTTTTGGGTCACTGCTTGGTCGGTGAATGTAGGATTGCTCTTTCGACACGCCGCTATTTTTTCTTCAAAGATAGATTTTACGAGTGGTAAAGTCTTCTCAAAGGCGAGAGGTTCCTTGGTATCCGAGGTCGAATTCGAAGGTGAGTCCTGTGCGACGACCTCAATGACCCCGCCCGATGAGACTTTGGTCTCCCCGCCTAGGGTCGAAGTTGGCTCCGAGGTTGTTTCAGCGGTCGTAGACATAGTCTTATGACTGGTGATGAGGTTAAGAGAGGACTAGCAGAAAGAGGCTGGGCTACAGAGGGAAGTGATGGAAGGAAGCAAGAAAGTCGGACTGAACGATCAACAAGCAGCCTCCACAGTCAGCCTCTCAACTGATCGTAGCCGTTCTCTCTCAAACAGGGCTTTGGAGCATACTGAATCAGCCATTTTAAACGAAACTATCACCCTCTAGGAGATCTTTCGGTGCTCACTTAGAATCCCATCTCAAGCGCCGCTTCGAGCGCTTGCCGCAATCTTATCTTATCTGCTCTTATCTGAGATTTAGTTCCCACACATGTCATCAGTCAGTGCATCCCTCAGCTGCCAGATCCCGTTCGCTCTCGTCCAAACACCTTCACCATTGTCCGTCCAGCCCAGCAATTTTGGGCCGATCTCTATCGTACGCAGGATATTGGAAGGCACCGCACTGAAATGCAGATACTTTACAGGTCCATTGGTGAGCCTTGGTCGCCGCCAGCTCATGGGCTCCGTCTGAATTTACGGTTGACAGGTACACGTTTGTGCTCAGTTCAACCATTCGGCCAATGCATTCGGCCGATGCACTCTAGCACAGGGAGTGGTAGGCCTATACCACTCCTATTCTTGCTAGGAGGCTCCTGGAAATGGTGTACGAGCACCAGTTGTGATTTCGATTTTGAATCACCCCAAATTTGCGTTCTCGAGCTCGATGTTTCAACATCGCCTCAGGGGGTCCGAAATTGACGTATTTCTCAATTGCAGGGCCTCAGCATCAGCATTGAATCAATCACTTATCGCATTGCCTTTCGTTTATATGAAATGTGCGTACCAGACTCGATCTGGAAAATGTTGCCCTCGAGTCTCTTGCGGCGGAGGACGCCATCGTTCGATTTAGGCCCAGCTAGATTCAATCGGACCGAGGAAAAGGAAACTCTCCCTTTCTCCCACTGCTCGAGCCAATGAAAATATTGGTGATTTTTCACGTCAAACATGCTTGGCCTCGTGGTTTTGGCCTTGCGGGTTCTGCCATGCCCGTTGGCCTTCATATACGGGAAGCATCTTGAATGGACATGCGAGGGTGCGCTGTTTCCCTTCCACCTCTGCCTCTAGCTTGCGCTTATCGCCCCCACCTTCGCAGTTCTTTCTTTAGAGTTTGAAGGATGGACGCAACAGCCGGCGGAGGAGCCACAACAGAGGGTGGTGCGCCGACTGGAGATCCCACCACTGGGACTGGCTACACGACGGGGACAGGCTCAACTACCGGCACTGGGTCTAACCCAGACACAGGCTCAACGACAGGAACGGGTGATGGGTCTACAACTGGAACTGGTTCAACGACAGGAGCGGGCTCGACGACAGGGGATGGATCGACGACGGGAGCTGGATCGACGACGGGAGCTGGTTCGACGACGGGGGATGGATCGACGACAGGTGCAGGGTCCACAACAGGCGATGGTTCGACAACGGGATCGACCACAGGGACAACGACCACAGGAGCAGGATCGACGACTGATCCTGGTTCTACTACTGGTACCGGTTCGACGACTGGTGATGGAACCACCACGGGCACAGGAACCACAGGAGCAGGATCGACGACTGATCCTGGTTCTACTACTGGTACCGGTCCGACGACTGGTGATGGAACCACCACGGGCACAGGAACCACAGGAACCGGGTCGACACCGGGAGATGGTTCAACGACAGGGACAGGAACCCCTCCAGACGGTTCCACCTCTGGGACCACGACAGGTACGGGCTCGACCACCGGTGATGGTGCGACAACGGGTACCGGAACCACAACAGGCACTGGTTCAACCACCCCCGACGGGTCCACCACTGGAACGACAGGTACTGGCTCGACCACCGGTGATGGTTCTRYGACGGKYACWACRACAGGCGWCTGGAACYACGRCAGGAACAGGATCCACCACCGGAGATGGTTCAACGACGGGCACTGGAACTACGACAGGAACAGGTTCTACCACTGGTGATGGTTCCACAACGGGCACAACGACGGGCACTGGAACCACGACAGGAACAGGATCCACCCCTGGTGACGGTTCCACAACTGGGACAGGGTCTACCACAGGGACCGGAACCACAACGGGTACAGGTTACGCCCCCGGTGACGGTTCAACAACTGGTACTGGTTACGCCCCCGGTGACGGTTCAACAACTGGTACTGGTACTACGACAGGCACTGGAGCGACCACCGGCGATGGATCAACTACTGGTACAGGGACGACGACGGGTACAGGCGCCACCACCGGCGACGGTTCGACTACTGGTACAGGGACGACAACGGGTACGGGGTCCACCACCGGTGACGGTTCGACTACCGGTACAGGGACGACGACGGTTACGGGCTTCACCACCGGTGATGGTTCGACTACTGGAACAGGATCCACTACCACCGGAGATGGTTCGACAACGGGAACGGGTTCCACCACGGGCACAGGCTCTACCACAGGAGCCGGCTCGACAACAGGAGCTACTCCTGGTGACGGTTCAACGACTGGCACTGGATCTACCGCTGGCTCAACGACAGGATCCACCACGACAGGGGGAGGATACACATCAGGAGATGGTTCAACAACGGGTGCAGGATCCACCACGGGAGACGGTTCAACAACGGGTACAGGTTCGACAACAGGCGATGGAACCAGTACCAGCTCAGCGACTGGTCCCCCGACTGGTCAAGGATCCACAACAGTCGGCGGAACGAACACTGGTTCTCACACAAGTGGAGGCTCGACGTCTGGAGGGGTTACAACTCCTCAGCACGCTCCCGGCGGCGAAAAGAGCACTTCTGGTGGAGGGAAATCGTCGTCAGAAGGAGAGAGTGACCCCGCCCATGAAGTTAGATGGACTGGGCCTGTCACAAGCACTTTCATTCCACCAGAATATGCCACTGCCGCTGCCCCAACCTACCTCGCTGCTCAGACCCAATGGAGTGGAACGACTACCTACGAAGGAAAGACCTGGGTCCAAACGACTCTTGTGACGCCGCTTACGACCGTTGTCACTTCAACTACTGTGTAAGCTTTCGTCCAAGTCTCTGTCAATCCTTATCTGACATGGCTTTGACAGTATCACATCTGTTGGGCAGGCTCCCATCACTACCAGAGTGCCCCTCACGACCGTTATTCCTGCTGGAACTGTGATTATCAGCGCGGATATTGGCGTAGAAAAGAAGAGTTCAAATACAGTCCCCATAGTTGCTGGCACGCTCGGAGGTACGCATGTTTCCCGTGGCAATGAACCAAAGCTGATTCAATCTCTTATATCTGAAGGTGCTGCTGTTCTCGTCATCGTCGGGATCATCGTCTTCATTAATATTCGTCGTCGTCGTCGACGCTTTGCCGCATTCGCTGACTCCGACTACGATCCAACCATCAGGTCGAGCAGATCGCGTGCAGGAGGCATCACACCTTTCCCGTTCCGTGCTCCCGAAGAAACTGGAGGCCTCGCCACTGGTAGCATGACTGAAGTGAGAAGGAACGACACCATTAAGACATTCCTCGACAAGGGAGATTCATCTATGTCTCCTCAAAGGCGACTCACCGTACGGAATCCGAATTCGTTTGCGAGTGCGAACCAAAAGAGAACGTCTGTCGACGGGGGGTCAAACGGTGGACAGACTTCTGGAATGTCGTCGATGTACACTCAAGGTCCTTCACCGAGTCCGCTCAACGTTGGCCAACCTCTTCGCTATAACGCTAGCCAGCGTTTACCGTCGACCGTATCCGGCGATTCTGATCTAGGACGTGCAGGCTCGAGTAGCGCAGGGCTGGGAATGGCGCATTTTCAGGAAGAGCATACATTGGGCCCTTTCCATGATGCCAATCGTGTAAATGAGGACGACGACGACCCTTTCCTGGATAATAGGCCACCCCACGGTGTTTTCGTTCACGAAGATGGCGGAAGTATCAGGAGCTCGGGGATGGGCGAGGGCGGCCATGGGTATGGTGCGGTATCTTCTCGCTGAAACTTTTTTCTTTGGCCTCGATTTAACCTTTTTTGAGTTCTTTTTTCTTGAGCACTTTCTCGACTTCTCAGAACACAATGTTCAATGTATAGTATGTACAACGCTGTATCATTTTGCTTACGGCTTCAGTCAAGCAATGCTTTTCTCTTCCAGTGTGCGAATGTGAGAACGCTAGCCACACTGATAGGCTTCGTTACTTTTCTCCCTTACGGAACCATGCTTCGTTCATCAGGAAGGGCCAGTCAGGTTTGATAAGATCAACCTAACGTCAAGGACCCGTGTAACAGACTTATTCCATTACGACTGATGTGGATCGTTAAACGTACTGATCCTGGGATCTTCCCCGCAGCAACGGAAAGTAAGTAGTCAACGCGCACAACCAACATCCACAACTCACGCTCGACTTCTCAGGCTCTTTCGCTGCCACGTCTTTGCTCCTCTCCTTGCATGCTTCCACCATTACCCACAGCACGAGATGGAAACCTTTACCAGTCAGGAAAAGGCGCTTGAAGCTACTATACACGCCTATGCTACGACGAAGTATGTACAGGTCAGTGGCGCTTTTCTTTCTCGCGTCTCTACAAGCCCTTGCTCTAACCCCTACGCTGCTCTAATAGTATCTAGTAGGTTCGATTGACTTGTGCAGTCTGTGAGATGCAACATGTGAGAGGGGTTGACTGACGACGTATTCGAACAGGTAGTCGCAGGATATGCTGGTGTCGTAAGTCTTCGTTGTAATACGTACTGGAGAGTCCTATCTCACTAACTCTCATTCACCGCACACCAGGTCTCCGATTATCTGCATACACTTCCCGATGAGGTTGATTAAGAGTCACATTCGCCTGTCCCTTTAGCGCTTACAATGTTCTTCTCCCTTGTCACCAATCCAGCTTCGATTCATGTGGCCCTCCCCGTTTAGCTTACCGAAAGTGCTGTTTTTCTCGCTGAGATACTACATCTTGGCTCATGGCGCTTTGGTGATATATCGTCAGTCGATTATTCTCCATTGAAAGGTATCCCGAATCTCATTTGCGCTCGCAGAGGCGGTATCGACGGGTCATTCTCCCGAAGTTTGTAGAGTCGGCTTCGTTCGCATCACGGGTGAGGCTTCGTTCAGACTGCAGACTTACCGAGTATCTGATTCTTCACTAGTGTCGTCTCTGGTCGTCGTCAGTTTCTCTGAGGGTTCGGCGCCGTACCTATTAAGCTTAGACTCCCACTCACCATCTATCAGCAATCATGTTCGTTAGAGTTTACGCATTCTCCGGGCAGAACAAGAGGCTCCTTGTGGCTCTGGTATTTTTATTTGTCGTAAGTCATTTATTCGTTTGTTCACTCACCCGCAGACTAACCATTCGTGACCAAGTCGATCCACGGCAGTGGTCTTTACCTTATCATTCGATTCTTGGGAACTGTAAAATGCATGCTTTTCTCCATATCGCGTCATTGGGTCGCTTCATCTTACAAGCCTTTGACCATCTTACAGACGTTGAACTCGTAGTCCCGGACCTCGTCTGCATGCCGGCGATCGCTAATAGTGCGCTTCTTGGGGGAGTTTACGCAACATTTCTAGTCAGCGCAGCGGGTAATTTCTGTCCTCTAAGTGGTTGGGGTTGGCGCTGACCGGGTTAATGTCGACAGTCGTTATGGTTATCATGGTCGCTGTCGCGTACCTTAAACATAGGGGTTTGAGAAGCGGTTTATTCAAAATTTTCTACAGGGACGGGATATTTTACTTCGTGTGTTTATCTGGTGAGTAAGCTCCTCCCTCTCTGAGCTGCAAGCCCGGATCAACGTGATCCAACCATGTCATTAGCCCTGGCGGCAGCAAACATGCTCTCGCTTCTTGGTCTAGCGGTGAGTACATTCAAACCTGAAGGAATTTATAGATTTACTGAATATGGTCCTTCAGGATGCTGGACTCAAATATCTCCTTGGACAGTACGTTCATCCCAACGACAGTAAAAGGCCCGGCCTCACATCTATGACCAAGAGTCCAGATTGATTTCCACACGGTCCTGTCGACCAGAATGCTTTTGCATCTCCGCACCTACGCCTATCAAGACCTCGAGGAGGGAATAGCGCAATCACCCATCGAGATGCTGGACGAGTCGGGTAGCAATGGTGCTCCTGGATCGAGAATTCCTTTGCGCGTTATTCAGTTTCGTCGCCCGCACCCTGTCGACGAGCGTCTGGACTATCGGTAACCACTGGATGTTACTCAACCAATTCGCCATCTTCGAGACTCACTCATCGTTGATTTAAGCCCGGTTTAGAACCCTCGAGGTCACAAAATGGAGGAATTACTAGGTCGATGAGTTTTTTTACCTAGATACAAAGAAGACTGATGTGAATGATCCTTATTCAATAGTAGATGTGTCCTAAAGAACTGGGGTAGATACATAGGTTGAGGTGCCAGCCCACTCTAACGCAACAGAAATACCTCCTTTCCCGAAACCCATTCATTAGAGGCCAAAACCCCCGCCATATCCTTAACGAGCTCTGCACCCGCCTCCTTTGCACTCTTCTCATCCCCCACCTTCTCGTACACCTTCTCGATGATTTCATAGAGTGAGTAGTACCCCGGATCGTAAGTATCTAACCCCTCCTCCTCCAATCTTCTCTTTGTCTCCAATAATGGGGCCAAGACACGGGCTTTGAGGTTAGGATTATGAATCCACACCTCCATTGCTTGTCGCCTCCAACTCATAAATCGTCATCGAGGCCTGGTAGTTTATTCCCAATCCGGATTTCAACCTGCATTTGTCCGCCGCCCTGGGTGCTTCCGGCATGACCACAGAGTTCTCTGGGCGAGGTTGGTTTTATCCAAGTCGTGCTGAAATATAATGATCATTCATAAGTAAGGGACGGAGAACGGACTAACTAACTATACACAGTTATTCGAAGTAGTACAAATCAGTTGAGGAAAGCGTACGCAAACAAGAAAACAAAGTGAGGGGCATCAACGAGATCTAGCATGAAGATAGGACGTAAGTACCCTATTTTGTTTGTAGATCCTCCGTAGATGTTCGATAAACACCCAGTGCTCTCTACAGTAGCTATCTGACCCGACGTTGTCCACTGAGGTTACGGAGACGAGGTTGGGGAAGTAATGGTCGAGGTATTTGGCGATGACTTGATACTCGTCTAGGGTAAAAGGCCGGCTTGCTCCTCGAACGTCACGTATCTCCAGATATTGCAGGCTGCTGGCAACCTTAATATCTGGTATGGGGGTCAGATACGCTAATTCGTTCAATCCTAACGGGGAGTCGGGGGACGAATGGATGGTGAGACGAAGTCGGTGAAGGTTTGGTGCTTTGTAGGTAACATATGAGAGAGAGCGAAGGCTCGCATTTTGACTCTCCCAGAAGCGTGGAAGAGCAAGGGTGTGGAGTTGATGATTATTGGTGGCAAACGCCTGGGATAAAATTCGGTCCAAGCAGGCGCCTGGCGACTCGTAATCGGGTCCAAAGTCAGACTGTTGACTGAGCCTGTGCATGTTAACTTTGAGTTCATCAAGGTTAAGCTTCTGCAACAAGCAAACGATATGGTCCACGGTAATGGAGTACTCGGAGGGGCTGTCATCGAGCTCCAGCTGCTTCAACACGGGATAGGACGCCAACTGTTCCGCCATCGCAGGTAGAGAAGGTAACGACGCTGAGCTAAGTTTGAGATTCAGCGTCGTCAGCTTCCGTAGCAGCGACGCATTTGAGCAGCACTGGCAGAGCGTCATTGCAGACCGGTTGATCAGTGACAGCGACTGAAGGCTCTGGTACGGATCTCTGTCCGGGATTGGTACGATGCCTCGATGATATGATATGATATGACGGTCCTTGGTCTTAGACTTGCGTTTGGCAGTATATGAGTGACGTACGTCGAGGGTCAAGCGCGAAAGATGTTCATTGGCCATGCCAAGCCGGGTGACAAAATCACGAGGCAAGTCAGCTTGTGGCAAAAGAAGGGAGAGTGATTCCAAGGCTCCGAAGGAAAGCACCCTGTCCCACAGGGAGTCGTGGATGGCTTCTGAATCGCTTCGCAGGATGAGATGCTTGAGCCACCGCGCACAAGAAGCCAACATGGGCAACCCGAATCCAGGGAACCAATCCGAGGTTAACGGCTCCCCCGCCATCTCGACTCTGCGCAACGATGAAGATAAGAGAAGGGGGAGCGAATGCCACGAGAAAGAGGCAGACATTGTCAAGATTCGAATGGTATCTAGGCCTGGAAGAAGGGGACTCGCTTCCAGTGCCTGTGCCAAAACGACGTAGACACTGGAATCAATGGTCGTCGACTCGTCCATGCTTCGAGTTCGATCGGAAATCTCGAGTATTCGAACTCGCCTGGCATATCGTTCGAACTTGGTGCTTCCTGTGAATGCAACGGCAGAATGAGAGACCTGATTTGGGAGTCGAGACAGGTTCAACCTCTAGACAATGCACAACTTTGAAGATTGACATACCAAAGCGCCATTAATTTTTGCTACCGAAGGCAACAGATTTATTAGTGGAACAAGTGACCCTATGCATCTCCACAGACAGTCTAGAGCGGAATCACGCATTGCTCGACAACTGAGGGAGATCCTCAAAAGGTGGCGCCGCGCTTCCACTACGCTCTGTCGCGAATCCTCATCGAACGGGAGGATTTGACTGAAGATTGCATATAGAACGTCCTCGTTCGCGAGTAGCAGCTCCGTGGGCGATGGAATAGAGGGTGGAGGTGGTGTTGGAGGTGGTAGTGAAGGTGGTAGTGAAGGTGGTAGTGGAGGTGGTAGTGGAGCCCATATAGTTAGAGTTTCCTCGCTTTCGCTATGCGACAAGCCTGGGGGCTGAGGCGAGGGGCTGAGTGACGACATGAGTGGGAGATACGGTATCGTTTAACTGGCAGTGGAATCGGGAGCGATGTTTCACTTGGGGAGCGTCAAACCGCTTGCTAAGAGGTTTTGGGTCCCGGAAGCTGGGGGATGTCGACGAACTGGACCATGTATATATAGTAAACTACTTCCCTATCGGCCATGGCCAGAAGCAGTCGGTCACCTGTCCTGCTGCGGAAGCACGAGTTTGAAGGAAGCACGGACACTCCTCGGTAATGTGATAGTGTAATTCCAAGGCCAGCCGCCAGGATGTCCTATACGGAAGAGAAGAAAAATCCTTTGGAACTTGTCTCAGTTGACCTTCACTGCGAATCCCTCCGACCCTTACCAAACCCTACCAACGATCTGGGTCCCAATCAAGTCTCACGTGTGGAACGATTATATGAACTGTGCCTAAGAGAAGATCTACTACTATCTAGATATGCCGCATTCAACGGATTGGTCTTGAAATATCATTCAGGCTCCAGCCGTAAACAGAAAACACCTTGGGTGAGATAAGCATCACTCAAGCGCTACTGAGCGCTTCCCAGTACGAGAGTATCTCGCCCTTTAGATACTGAAAGAAAGTCAAGGCTCTAACACTTAAATAGTGCTCCCTACCGGGCTGTGATCTCCAATCGCATCAGATTCATTTTCCATGATCTATCTCACCGTCCCTCGGGAAAGGAACTCAATGGGCGCCGTTTCATGTAATGCCGTACCAAGCCCTTTCTTGAGAGAAGGAACTGTAAGAAACGTTTGTGCTAACTATGGAGTTGACCTCTAGACCGAGGATGAATCAAACCCGAAATCAATTTGAACGATAGTCATCTCACCAGGGCTGCGGTGGTCGCCTGGACAAAACAAACCGAGATATCCCCGACAATACACCTTGATATCTTCCCAACCTTTGCTGTGTCACTCGGACGTATTAACGATGCATTAAACACATTTGAATGCACCGATACCCGTTGCTTAGACTCTCAGTGTCGGGTGCGGTTTCGCGATCAGCCGTATCCCAAAGTTAGTCATAGAATTCCTCAAGTAGGAAGTGAGGTACCTTGGAGGCCCTAGGTTAGCCTAAGCAGCCACTTATTTCGAGAGCTAGATACCGGCATCGTACGTACTGACATAATAACGTTAGAATCCCATGAAGGGACGGGGATCAGTATATCAAGCCTACTTACGAAGCATTTCAGTAATAATCATTGCCTTTCGGACTGTCTTGGGCCGATGATAGTTTCTAAGCGTCGGGATACAACTTTCAGGAGAACTAATTCCACCGTCCCAGATGCTGGGCACTGTACAAGCCCGATACGGGCTAACAGCGAGGGAAACGGTGTCGAACCATATGGGTATTGAACCGATCTGACTTCTTGACATACGCGATTCTACGAGAATCACCGTCGATCGCGGCAAGAAGAGGGCTTCTCAAGTCCGCGACACATCTAGAGGTTACCGTTCTCCGTTGTTAATAGCGCAGGACCAGCGACATGCGAGCGCAGTAGTCGAGGCAGGGACTATGGGTCCAACACATAGATTTTTGTCTAGACGAATCTGTCAGACGTGTGGCGTTTACGTGACGGCTGGGCGGCGAGGAGACCCCTACATTCTCAGCTCAAACGCAAAAGGTCATGTCGCCGTGGGGGTATCGAGAATGGGGCTCAAAAAATCTGCAATTATCAAGCTAGTTAGGTAAATCACAGTCCGTACCTACGTTATTTACCTGCCTCTCCCAACGATCCATCAAGTTCGGGGCCTCATCGAGGTTGAACAAACAGGACAAGACAGCTTCGTCTGAAAGTATAAAGAGTCTCCTGGTTAGGCTCGCAATTCTACAGTTCAAACAACTTTACACTCACCCAGTCTCACACAACCAACCAACTCTTCTAGCCATGTTCAAGCTCACTGCTCTCACTATCGTCACGGTCCTCACCACTCTTCTGGCAGGCTCTACCAACGCCGCCAGTCTCTCCTCCCGTGGACCTCCTCTCATTGCCAACATCGTCTACGACGATGGCCTCTGCACTGGAGCCCGCAGCCTTAACACCGTCTCCTGCTCCACAGGAGCTAACGGCCTTATCACCAGGGGCTATTCCACCTTTTCCTCCCTCCCAAGCTTCCCCGCTGTCGGAGGCTTCCCCGGGGTTGGGTTCAATTCTACCAACTGCGGTGGCTGCTACGAAATTTGGTATTCTGGAACCGGAAGGTCCCAGTACTTCACCGCAGTCACGGATAGTGGTCTCCCCAACCAAGCCGTACTGTGCACCAGCAAGTTCCTCGAGTTAACTGGGTTCGACCGCAACAACGTCCCAGCCAACGTTGAGGTTGAAATTCGTTCTGTCCCAGCTTATGACTGCGGCTTCAACTAGAGAGAGTAGCATGCTCTTAGCTAATAATGGGTGAGTGAATTTGTGGTTCCGGCGTATGGAGAACAACTTGGCTCACCTTCCTTGCTACCAGACACCGACTCTGTATTTTCTCATCTTCGACCTCCTTGATTGACCTCATTAAACTTTGATAAAAGCTACAAAAAATGTTGTTTCTCCAAATATTATCAGTTCTTAGCGCTTCCGTTTTCAAACTTCGTAGACCGCTGTATTATTCACCTGATTAGTGAGTATGTCGCTTGACATTAAGTATTTGACACATTGAAACGGAAGACCCACCTCAAACAACCGCACATCTGGTATTGCACACTGGACTTTCGGTGCTGAGCGCCAAGGTCCAGAGAGAAACAAACTTGGAACGAAAATCCACCTGATCCTCATCAAAACCCCAGCTAACTAGCTGGGCATAAGGGGGGTGTTTGACCAGCTAACTAAGCTGGAAACGCCTAACAGCCACTCACTGGCAATAATTCTTGCTGAGATTCCGGTTCAGGAAACCGTCCCTCAGAAATAATGTAAGTCTTGCGCGTGTACCAAGCCGGCACCGTCGGCGCCTCGTTTCTAGCGGGTGATGTTGATCACGGTTGCCATCAACAATGTCCAACCACATCGTCCATCGTGTGGCGCTGCGGCGCCGTTGTCAAATCACTCGCGCTCGACGTGCCGCCTTGATCCCGCCCATTTCCCGCCTCTATCCATATCTCCTTCATCTTGGAGCGGAACTCTAGAGAAATTTGAGGGTCTACTATAGCAGGTAAATACGGCATATTAGCAAAATTAGATTGTGATTATCTGCCCAAGGAGAGACGGTAAATGCACAATTGTATATTTGTCTCCTGCATCTTCTCCTGCCGGCGTTCCTGGACTCTACTTGTACATATAGTTCTATCAATATCTATATTTGCTTATAAAACCTCTCAAGGAAGCAAGTTAGCCCTTGGTCCTTGTTCCCTGTGCCATTGCTACTTCAATCCTGGAATGGTTGAATATGATTTAGCTTGGTGAATGTATGCTTCAGAAAGCCGCCAGAGACTCCGTAAGAAGAACAGAATAGATGCTCTGCATATATGAAACAAATTTCTAGAAGTATGAATCTGTAAAACGTGCGAGGGAAACCAAGAGAACTCTGTTCTGTGTCAAGAAGGTCACTTTGTCTTCCGAGCCTCTATAGATCGCTGTAGGCAGGACTCTCAAAGTTGAACTCAAGAGTAATGCTTCTTACACTACTTAAAAGACGATTATATACCCCCGCCCCATAGTCACAGTAGCCAATGAACCTTGAGAGAAGATTGGAAAGATATTCACAAATGTGCATCTTTCCCCCGTTTATAAGGGGTAAATGCTTAGTGTAAGTCCCAGAAAAATCAGCGAAATTAGCAGAGAAGTAAGTGGTGCAGAAATCAAAAAACCGCTCATAAATCGGTGCAGCAGAAGGCAAGATATGAGATGAAGCTTTGGAAAAGCATGAAATGATGTTAAGGTAACATGACATCAAACCTGCACTTCAAGATCTGACGAACTCGTCGAACCATATCTCGGTCAAATCTGATCCAAATTACGTGCGGTTTTTGGTATTTTGTACGTTTAAATGTAGGAATGAATTACATGCACATTGTAGGGCGCCCCCCTATAGGGGGCCACCCTGAAATATCCGAAAATTCATCAAAAGAATGCCTTCTCCTCCTTGTACATTTCCAGCCCAGGACATCGTGGCGGCCTGGATCTATCGGCGTCAAAAATATTTGCAGAGCTCAATGAACCAGAATATGCTGTCACAAATTCTCTAAAGGAACCGTAATAAGTCTACCCAGCTCAACTTTCTCCCCCACATCACAAATAGATTTCCGTGACTTAGGATTAAGAAAATGACTCACCGCAGATATTGTGTATACTTGTACATTTTTACTGTCAGATATTAGGCTCCTATGATATACAGAAGGTCATATACTGTAACTGAGTCGTCCCTTGAATATATTATCATATTTTTGTGATATCGATAAATGGCCTATCCTTGAGTGGATCCCCGGCTCCGTGGGCGTGTGATATTGCTATTATGATACTATACAGTATATAAATGTCTCCTATGCTTCAGCTACCTAATTCTATCGTGTCTGAGTGTCTGATTTGACCGGGAAGAAAGGGAGGAGGAGAAGGAAGAGTGTGGGTTGTCCTGCAGCCACCAAAGCACTCTAGTTGGATATAAATTATGCTAAATCAGCACTACTAAGTGGAAGTACAACTACTCTCAATTTTGTGTTGTTCCGACTCAAAATGAAGGAGATATGGATAGAGGCGGGAAATGGGCGGGATCAAGGCGGCATGTCGAGCGCGAGTGATTTGACAACGGCGCCGCAGCGCCACACGATGGACGACGTGGTTGGACATTGTTGATGGCAACCATGATCAACATCACTCGCTAGCGACGAGGCGCCGACGGTGCCGGCTTGGTACACGCGCAAGACTTACATTATTTCTGAGGGACGGTTTCCTGAACCGGAATCTCAGCAAGAATTATTGCCAGTGAGTGGCTGTTAGGCGTTTCCAGCTTAGTTAGCTGGTCAAACACCCCCCTTATGCCCAGCTAGTTAGCTGGGGTTTTGATGAGGATCAGGTGCGAAAATCAGATGTATTGGATTGATATGCGACGAATGCGGTAGTAAGAGGCAAAATAAAATATGTGAGCTCGAAAGCATGCTTGGTGGGTTGATGAATGCACGGATAAAATGATAGAATGAGGTAGGGAGCGACGATAGGTAATAGCGAGATGCTAACTTGAATAAAAAAAAAAAAGAACGAGCGACTCAGGGATTGATATACAACAGAGCCTCTAAACGCCCGTGATCTGAATCCGGACAAATAGCGTCGAAAAGAGGAACTGTGAAAGCTGGGAATCATGCAGCGGTAAATGACGATAACCTGAAAGAGCGGAAACAAACGTCAACCCTCACAGAAAGTAACAGACAGTGAACAAAACTTACCTCGTCCCAAGCTGCCAAGAGACGCACAATATATCGCAAGCGGCTCATCACCCTCCTTATCATCCTGCCTCCTCACAACGAACCTCACAAAGACCAAGTCCATCATATCCCCCACGCACTCAAACGGAATCGAAAGCTTCTCTTCCCATACAGGATTAAACCCATTATTCTTCACTGCCCCCGTCTTAGTTGAAATCGTCCTGCCAGGTATGACTGACGGTGTCGGTGTTGCAGGGGCCATCAACGTCCCTCCAGGACCCTGCTCTACAGTAGATGTCGAACCATTGGGAGCTTTCGTCGCGGCCGCCGAAGAGTCCTTCCGCTGTTTGCCCTTATTCACCGAGTTCGACCTCGATACCGCGGATGTGACTGAAGGCCAGTCGGGGACGTAGAGTGATACTTCGACATAAGGATCCACAGCATTGCCGCTCATAATCTCATGGCCCAACGCATTCTTCGGTCTGGGCAGCTGCTGCGCTGAGATGATCGTGGCCTGGAAGATATGACTCGTCCGCTTCATCAAGAGGTCCTTATTCGGAGCTCGAAGCGCCAACGGCTTGAGCACGTATCCCGACCTCCCGTTCCGCTGGAACATCGCATGATTGATCATGTATCCGAGATCTGCGACAACATCATAAGTAACGATTCGATCGAGAGAGGAAGACAAGACGTCGACTCACCAAATGTCTGCCAATTCAGTGCTACCAACTGCGCCCCCGTCGCCCAAAACCGATGCGGCTCATAATTACTCGAGCTGACCCTCATCCCTTTTGGATAAATCCTTACAAGATGGGTCCTCGTATGCTTGATCAAATCCATCATCCCGACCTTCATCATCTTATTCGTCGTCGTCTCCGAAAGCGAGAACATATGCTCCGGAGCGTACACCTCTTTCTTGTTGAGCCCTCGACATTTCACACCGACGGTGTACACCAAGAGGGCGACAAGGGCCAGGGACATCTTGGGTTTCGGTCGGGGAGATTCCGCGTTTTCCAAGGGTAGGCGGGCGGAGAGTGGTACTGTCACGGCGCTGTTGAGGACGGGGACTGTTGCGGTACTCGGTCGAACGCGGCCTTGGGGCGTTGATGGCGAGCGCGGGGAGGAGGGTGCTTTGCCGATGCTTCGAACCCTTTGGAGAACCGCTTGGCCGACTTTGCAAGACAAAGCAAGGGTCAGTAAGCTCTATGACGTCGATGAAAACGAGATTGGCGTACCTTTGGCAAGGTCAGACTGCCTCCGTACATGCTTCCTTCTCTCTGGTGGTACCTCACGCATAACCGGAACAACGACCTCCGCCTCAGATGCAGACGCCGAAGAAGCGGATGTATCTGTAAACGATGTATCGCTATCGCTCGTTTCCATGGATGCAGCCAAGACGAGATTCTTCGTCTAACGCGAGAGGCAACGTGAGTGTAAGTCGGGGACACACAACCGAGCGACACTAACCTTGAGCATAATCTTCCCTCTCAAGTCCTCCGGGCTAGGCAGCGCTTCAATCTTCGGAGGACCCTCAGATGGTTCCCTAATTAAACTATCCCCAAATACCGAGATCATAATCTCCGCAATCATGTCCTGTTGCGGCACCGAGCAATGAACCTCCGCAGAGATGACGATGGGATAAGGGGACGCGACAAATCCATACTTCTTGATGGCCGCGCAAACTTCCCGCAGCGAAACCTTCGAAGTGAACGTCTTTCCGTGGAAAATCATTGGCTCCGTATCGCCGTCATAGATATCGACTGGTCTTAGGTGAGCGTTGCGAGATGGAAAAGAGGGAGGAAGCATACCTTCTACGCTGCGGCAACTGTGCAGGAGAGCCCGGATATACCCTTCGATCGTGCTGTCGCCGACAAGTTGGTGCCCAACGAGGTACGTGTTATGCGATGAGGAGATGAAGTATTCGGAGAGTGGACGTGTCATATCATGGTGGACCTTGGCATGTTGATCGGAGAAAACGGCGTTATCCGGTGAGAGGAGGAACGAGGTGAACGCGTCCACGCCCATGGTGAGTGCCTCCGTGGATGTCGACTCGGCAGAGCCACTGGGCTTGGCGTACTTGTCGAATAAGGTTCTTAATTCCTCTCGGCTGAGGGTAGACTGCGCAAACGTTAGCAGAGGTCAAGGCAGAATCATTTATGACGCACCTGCTGCTTCTCCCGCATGAATGTTTTGAACACGTTAAAGTCAAAAACACCCTGGTTTTGAGCCTTGAGTTTGTTGTAAATGCGCCGAATCTCTGGTCGTCCCTTCAGCAGCTTGACGAATCTTCGGAAGTCTTCAAAGTCAAGGTAGCCTCGATTCAAAGGGTCCGCTTGCTGTACGAAACGAGCTGAACTTCAGCCGGATGTTGCACGAGCGGAGGAGGCGGCACACAGGGCATGAAACTCACCTTGAACAACCCGTAAAGATCCTCTTGGCTCGAGTTGATGTTGAGTCGCTTGCAAAGCTTGGTTATCTCTTCGAACGAAAGCTTCTGGTCGCGCTCTTCATCAGCACCCTTCCAATACTGCTTCTCCCACAAGGTCTGCCGCATTTCGAGGTTGCCGAGGCCGGTCATGAGTTCCTGCCGAATGGCATGAAGCTGTCGCAAGGTCGCCTCCCACATCCTGAACACGTCCCTGGTAGTGACGATAAGATGAAGGGTCTTGTAGTTGTTGTCCATGATATAGATGATTGTAAGCCACCGGTCTTCGTAGCCTTGCGAGAGCTGGAACTGTTCGCGGTAGTACCTGGCGTCCGCCCCGGTTCGAATCTCCTTGATGTTCTCGATAGGAACTAAACACGAACGTCAGCGAGTACCCCAGATCAATAGGAAGGGCCACGCACTGATCTTGTGTTGCTTCGATTCCCAAACAATCTGTCCCAAGTCTGCGTCCAAGCGAAACACCACTTTCTTGTGCTTCTTGGCGGACACCTTCGTCATGGGTGTCCCGAGCTGCAAAAGCTTGGGGACCACCACATCTCCATCGGGTTTTATTTCAGGTGGGGGAGGTCCTCGAGATTCTTGAGTAACGGGAGACGAGACGACGCTAGACGACTCTTGCTCCGCGACGCCAGACAGCACCCTCCGATGCTGTCCCAACGTGTTAATCGCCGCTGGCGCACTTTCGGAATGGCCTAGTCCCGACGGTCGAGGCTTGTTGACTTCGGATAGAGAGCGAGCATGACCCTTCTTGTGCTTGATTCCGTTCGCCTCCTCTGTCGTGACGGAGAAAGTGTTGGGCGGCGACCGACCGTGCAGCGAGCGGGAGCGCGAAAGGAACCTGGCCGCGTCCAACTTGACCTCCTGCAGCTTCCTCATGATGGACCCTCCAAATGTCGACTGTCTCCGTAGTCGGCGGTCTTCCAACGGGTCCGGACCACCGTTCTCCTCGATGTGCTGGACGTGGCTTCCATTGCTGGACAAGTTCTCTGCTCGTCGCAGCATGCGCCCATGCAACAGGGGGTCTCGGGTACTCTCTGCATCCATGCACAAGGAAAGGAGAGTTGGTTAGAAAAAGGGTGGTAAATGGGTGTCGTTACTCGGTTGGTTGGCCTACCCTTTATAAGATCTGATGTCCTCAAAAGGTGGGCGCGTAGCAAGGCACAAGGACCCGTGTGGGAAGCTCATCAAAGGCTCCGAACTGAACCCATTTGGTCCCGGCCTGTTGGCCGATCATAGTAGCAAGTTGACATCAACGCAAACAAAGCGGCCTGAGCATCTCGTTTGTCTGACTTTCCGGCGCTGTGAGCTCAGAAATGAATGGAAATAGAGCTTTACTTCTGCAGTGCAAGCGAAGACACCCATTATTAATTTTTTTTTTGTTTCGACTCACTGCTCAGTGAGGGATTCATATTTCCTGTCGGGCCAAGCTGTGCCACAGGGTTTGGTTGTGCTGTGTCACAGCTTGCAAGCTTTGCTGTTTCTTTAGCGCTAAAATCGTCCGATATTCCAGCGCCACACCCCAAACGACTAGCCGACTAAATTCTGGCATACGTCAGTCATTCATGCTCAAGAAAGGCATCACGACAACCGACATATACGCTCGCTCATCGAGACACTTTTGGCATTGGTTCGGATATTATCGCAGTATCACAATCAATTGATAAGATTCCGTGAGCTGATGCTGTAGATCGAAGAACATCTTAAGACTCATACCGAGTCAGTCCACCTCACATTCCACGTAGGGTGATTGTCTTCTGGAACTTGAGCTCAATAGATCAGCTTGATTGTCGTACATTTGAACATAGTGCCGTTAAACCTGGTCCCTCGGCATCGGCAGACTGGGAGACCATCAGCGCTGATAACCAAAGATGACGCTGATAACCAAAGATGAAGAATGCTCAGCATAAGGTCCAGACAAAGGTGCAGCACCGTCCCTGAGTTCCGCTGCTGCCGAAACGCGTAATTTGCACCCGAAATCCGGGGTCGAATCACCCATCGTTAGCTCCTGCGTAAGATCCGGGGTCCACCCCTCGACTTGCTCTTATGTTGTGGCCTGTGTGTGTGGCGACTGAGGCTTCTCGGATCAGAACTCTATTCCAACCGTCAATATTTCGATTCCTACCTGTCCGTTACTTAACATGCAACAGAGGATGTTTCAAGTCGCCTGCGACCCAAATCGGCAAGAGCACGCTGATACCGCGTGTGCACTGGCTCCAGAAGTTGTCGCGCAGCCTACACGAAATGGAGGTGATCGCCAGTGTCGGGTGAAATGAACCACCGGACAATGCGGCATAGCTGCTCAGAACTAGGCCAAGTAACTCGCAGGACCTAACGCCGCTCGAGGTCTCTCGGCGACACTGCTATGAGCCCGAGTAAAATAGCTATTGCATTCCGAAATGAGTGGCCTCGTGGCATGTATTATAAAGAGCCACGCACCGTCAGTCGACAGCCGAAAGATGGTGTGGGAGGGCGTCTCCATCCAAATCAATTCTAGCGCGTAGGTCGTACATCAAGGAACGAAGATAACTGGATCAACTCAGGAGATGTTCACTAAGTGCGTGGCGATTGATGTACTAGTATAGATCAGCGCGAGGAATCGACCAGATCTGCCATTTGGTCGCGATAAGGATGCGGATGCAAGATAATCGTTCTCGCCACACTCCTCTTGTCCGATAGAGATTGCCGCTGCCACACCTGTATTCGCGCTTGAGTTGAAAAGACAAACAATGAAACAGATGGGTTGTTGTGAACTCTGCAAGACAGCGGAGATACCATAGCATCACCTTCGAGTCTGTGATAGTAGACACTAATCGCGCATCCAGATTGACAAGACCCATGCGAAGGGTCTCGAGGACGAGACTGACGATCCTGTTAAGCTGCACAAGAGGCAAAGATAGCCTCGCGAGGAGATGGCTGCTATTCTGAGAACCCTTTATCGGAGATCCGCAAAATTGCCTTGCCTGAGGAGCTGTTATGACCCTAGAGAGTGTGGAGATGAACACCTTGCAGTTAGATTGACCTCCAAATGGAGGAGTAGCTGCACCGCCTTTCGTTCACCTTCGGAAGCCCTGGAGAGTTGTGTAAGTTCGAGAAGGAGGCGCGTCAGAACTACTTTAGGATTCGGACTGACTATATGCTATCCTGGGGTGCCAGTGCGCTGCACTTCACCTGCACATTCGGTACTATCTGTTGAATTTTGAATCACGTCTGTCGACTCCGTGACTCGAGGTAGTATTTATCGGCATCAACAGTTCAATGGAGCAAGAAATGGGGGAGCAGATTTTACCTGGTCGACGGAGGAAGGAAAGATGGAATCGCCATCGCAGTGCGAGGCAATGCACCAGTTTGATGGCGGCATTGCCAATCCTGCACAAACAACGCGCCAGACGCGATGTTTGGGCTAGTGAAAGGAGCCAAACACAGCACCGCGTGTGGTGGGTGGTTCTCGGTTGATTCCTCTCACTGATGTCGACATATATCGTCTTGCCGCTGGCTGCCCAATACTAACGCTCAGGAGCAAGCCGACTGCTCATGTTGCTTCCGTTATGTGCGTACCAAGGCAAAGGCCTGCAATTTAGTCCTTTCCACGAAGTAGATGACGTCAAATACAGAATCATTCTGATTGTCGCACGGACCAATGTAAGTGCTCATTGGCGACTGAATTCGTATTCAATCATAACGGCTCCACCATACACCTTCCAATTTTTTCTACTGCAAGCACCGCTGCGTTTTTGCCAGATTTGACCCTCTATCTGGAGCCTCCTACTGATTGAGGTCTTTTGCGGCAACACACCTCCCGTCTCATATCTTTTGCTGTGCATTGGTGGGCCGTTCTTAGGCTTGTCAAAGCTCTTATCACCACGACCCAAACCTTGCTTTGCCCTCGTGCCCCCCGCCTTCGGCAATACATCCGCCACCGGAATCCAGCGATGGATGCAGGAAGGTCTTCCTTTGCTCCTCTCTGTTCCTGTATCATTTAATTCCTCACCATCATCAGTGTACTCTGGGGGGTGGGGGCAATTCTGCTCCAATTGATGGTCAGCCGGATGATACCGGTTTTCGCTGCTGTCTCCGATAAAATTGGTCTACGCAGCCACTCCAGCGACCTCTGTGAGACCTGCTACTCCTGCCGTCGGTTTGGCGGCACCCGGAAGGCCTATAACTTTAGCCGCGACAGCTCCAACTCAGGGGGTGCCATGGCCAGTCGTGGTAGTAGTCGTTCCCGGAACACAGGTGGCTCTGAATCTGACGCTTCTGAACTTCGAACCGGAGACGACAACTTGGATTCGTCCTTATCCCAATGCTAACGGATAGCCTGTTCAGCGCGGCGAGAGCGTATAGAATGTTGTGGGTTGAATAAGCGATGCTATGCCGTGACAAGCACTCTCTTCCCGACTCAATACACTATGGGAACTGCGTCCGCTGAGTGCGTTGACCAACGGTGGGGTGTTGATGCACGAAGGGAGAGAGTAAACTTAGACGACAGTCGAGAAGCCGAGTACGAAAGTCTTCTATTCGACCGTCGTGTTTGCTCTCCCCTTTGACCCGAATTCTTCTTCGGATTTCGAAGAAAAAACCAATGCATATATATCACCTCACTTAATCCTGAAGAAGGCCTGTTGGAGATGAGTTGAATAGGGGCCCACCTCTCTAGTTGACGCTCCACAGCAGATCTGCACTCGCACTCTCAAAGGAGCGGTGGAAAAGAAAAAGGGGGACTGACCCGGAATCGCAATGAGGTTTGCATGCTTGTCTTGAGGGAGATTGTTTTGATTGACGCTGAATTCCAAACAATAATTCGTCAACGTCCTTCGTCAACATTTGACGCATCCCTTCTTACCCTTTTTGCGTCTGGATTTGCTGACAGCCCTTCCGAGCATTCAGAAGATAGGATGTTCGTTTACGTTTCCATAAATGTCGCGCTTGGCCGCTTACCAAGGCCAACACTCAATGGTAATATGATAGCCTATGTCCTGATTCGTCCTTTAAACGAAGTCGAAAACAGAATCAGTCTGACTGTCATACGGACCAATGTAAGTGCTTGCTGGCGTTCAAACTCATATCCGGAGAAGTCACGATGGTCCCAACAAGCTGCCTCTCTTCGAGCATTGCTGTGTCTAACCCTGGAACGTTGAGGTCTTCTACGGCGACACATTTCCCATCTCATTCGATTCGTTATCCACTAGTTGACGGTGGCAAAATTGGGGCAAGCCCTTATCAAGACGAAGTTTTTCCACCAAACCTTCTGACCTCGTGCCCATAGCCCTAGCCAAATTCTACGATGCATCCGCTGGACCTTAATAAGTGGGATACAGCCTCAATGGATGCACGAGGCCCTTTCTTCCCTCCTTCCTCTAACTGCTTCCCCTCTTCCCTCCGCTCTGGAAACAATGGACTCTGTTCATGAAATCGATTCTTGCCAAATTCCCGTGGGACGGGCCTGAATCAATAGTCGAGTTCACCAGTGAAAAATGGCGCTGCGTTATCCATTTTATGCTGAGTTCCTTCCGGTTCGTTTCATTAAAAGTTCATCAACACCACGTTCTCTGCTTATGCGTTCACAGGTCTGGCTTTCCCACTCTTCGTGTACATAGTTATAAATTCAACGTACTCTACGTATTCCAAGGGCTGGCGTCAACTGTCACCGATACATCTTCTACCTATAGTTTAACACGCCCGACTTGTTCTTCCCTTTCAAAATCCAGGGTAATCCCATCAATCTACACCTACCTATTCAAAGCTTAGGACCACTATTCACGTCCGTCCGATCTCCCGTCCTTTCGTTCAATACTTAACCTTTGCCCCAGTCCTCCACTCCCTCGCTGCCAGTAACCCCATCGCAATCCGTACAAGCGCATTCCCCACCTCATCTTCCTTCGCCCTATTCCCCACCTGCTTGTAAACCCTATGCAATATCTCGGAGAACGTGAAATACCCCGCTTCCTCCACATCCAGACCCTCCTCCTCCATCCTTTTCTTCGTCTCCAACACGGGTATCAAAACCTTCTCAGTAAGTTTCAGATCCTTCGACCAGATGTTTATGGCTTGCGAACGCCACGTCTGGGTCAACGAATACGAGACTTGGCGTAACTTGTCAGATTGAGGCGTAGCGTTCACGCAGGCGCGGCAAGCACATTCGAAGTCGTACGGTGCGAGGGCTTTTTGACGATCAGCTTTGCTATCGGTAATTGAAGTATAGGCGACGTGGATCTGGGAGCCTGCTTTGATATCTCGAAGCGCCGTGAACCGCAACGTGAAGGTAACAGGGTCGAATCCGGGGGCGCTGACATCAGGGATGCAGCTACACAAGGTCGAAAGATGAACGGTGAGTATCGATTGCCTGTGGACCTGAGCAAGAAGAGAATATAACTGACCTATGATTGAACCGACTCCCAATCCTCGCAACAGCCGCATACCCAGTCTTATAGTCCTCGTCCAGCCCAGGTAGCACCTCCCCAAACTCAATCCCAAACCCATTCGTCCTAACAATTCCGAAAACAGGTCCACTCCCATCGTTCTTGTGCGAGTTCGCCAACGACATGTACCCCTCCCTCGCTTCAGCAGTCATCTGCTGTTCAACCATAAGCTGGAAAAACTGCTCTGCGTGGTTAAGCGATATCTGCGCGATCTGGTTCTCGGACAACTCTTCCAAAGCCTTGGGGGACAGTTGCGTAAGGATGTTCTGGCGCGGGTAGACCATGTACGGACGTTCGATGAGGACCGGCTCGAATCGCTTAATATCGCGAGTAGCGAACACTCCCATCCCGCAGCCATCGTCAGTTGGCCTCACGACGATCTTGGTGGGGATTTTGGGGAGAGGTTTGGGCCAGTCTTTGTTGGCGAAGTACTTGGCTTTCGTCGCCGCGTTGGTCATCCATACGCAGTGGCCGTCTGGATCGGCAAATTCTTCCTCGACGGGAGCTCCTGGAACGGAGGTTGCGATTATAAGCTCGGGGTCGTCTTGGATGCTTCCGTATTTGGTGCGGAGGGGTATCTTGTCCGCGGTCGTAAGAAAACGCGGTCTGACGTAGCCGTTTTCTTCGAGATTCTCAGGAACTAATAGAGTTTTTTATAGCAGTTGAGGGAGGATATTCTGTGGAGACTAGCTTACGTTCTTCTTTCTCAAGATTTCCAATGGGCAGTTTGAAAATCCTCTCCCCAACTTCCTCGGTGCCCTGGGCCGATTCAATAACCTGGTCCTTCGCAACGCCTTTGCTCTTGTCTACCAATCGATGAAATGTGAGTACGGCCGTGGTCATACAACGAAATTGGATCCGAACCTTGTCCTTCGTCTTCGGAATCAGGAGGACCCTCCGCGTCCGAGCCCGATTCTTCATCGCAATCCGAGCCGCCATTATCCTCCTCCTCCAACATGCGTTTTCGCAGCTTATCTAAAAACATCATCCCACCTGACAGAAGCTGCTGGGAAATAGTATGGTTGTCGGCGGCGACGTTGCAGGCAACCTTGTAGATACCCATAACAACGCCGAACAGTGCAGCTTTCCGGGGATCGATCTCCACGCCTTCACAAATGGAGTCAAACACCTTGAACTCGTCGACGCAATCCTTCCAATCTTTGAGCGTGCAAGAGAAGTCGTGCAGGCTCTCGGGAGCTTCCCCGTCCTCGGTCCCCGGCATACCGTTTCGGAATAGTAGAGTGTTGAGGGCAGCGTACACACCGGCGTGCATGGCGTTATGGGTGGGACCGTCCTCGACATACCGATCCCTCATCCCGCTGAGACGCTCTTTGGTGCTAAGCGTGTTCCAGCTTTCCGGAAAGAATTCGGAGTACTCGTACTTTGAGGATCCGCTCTTGGCGGTGGCAGAGGGCAGCGGCATCTCGCGGCGAGGCTGAGGATCGCTTTTGATAGCGAGCTCGTCGTCAGAACTAGTCGCCGTAGTGGTAGTGATGGTGGTTGACATCGAGAAGGTGGGAACGGAGGAGAGAAGAGAAAGAGAAAAAGAAGAGAGCAAGAAGCGATCGGGGTGAGCCACTCGGGCATACGTGCTTCTTGCCTCGAGTGGCTACGATGTGAAATACCGATCGAATAAGGCGGCCATGCCTGCTCTAGCAAAGGGCAACTCCGGCCTTTAGTGCTCGTTGCTCATATTCGCTTGTTGCAGTCGTTGCAGTGGTATGAGCGGGACGTCGGCAATGACAGCAGCCACGATACAGCGGAGCTTGATATGGGCGCTTGGATCTTATCTTATCAGTCGGGACTCACGCCCGGTTGCCAGCTGTCCGTCGGTACTGGCGCTCTCATTTCCTTCGCTCTTCCTCCTTCGGCGACGGCATGGATTTTGATTGTGCCTAGGCTGCTAGCGGACATGCTACGATACGCGTACCCCATTTGACTCTGGAGGGGTGAGTCATTGTTGCTCTCTTTGTCGCCATTTTGTTTACATTTATTCTGACAGCTGAAACGAGCTTTTGTTCTACTCTACGTGCAGTTGACAGAGCGTCGATGCTTATGGGTGGGCCAATACAAGGCATCTCACAGCCTTGGAACAGTCATATCTCGACAATTCCTTTAATCGGGCCATGTTCCCGTTTTATATATCGATAAAGCGAGTCGTCTGCGGGCACGCCTTCGCCCCGAGTTTATGACTGACTGAATGGAACCAACACAATGGAAAGCTCCGTCCACCAGCCAATGAGACTGCCTTATCCCTCTGCATAACCCCGCCACAGCCCTGCGGTCCTCCTTGCCTCGTGGTTGCCATATTCCGGTTTTGCCCTGTGCGCCGGGGACAGCGTGAATTTCCATATCTAGGCCTCATCTTTCTTCCTCGTTTTTCATCCTCCTTTCCTCAGGCTCTTCGCGGGGAGACGACGTTCGACCGTTTGACAATCTCATCTGTACCTCGTGTCCTGTAACCTGCGATATGGACGGCGGTGGCACTGGTACCGGCGGAGGAACTGGTACTGCACCAGGAGGTGGAACTGGCACGCCGCCAGGAGGAGGTGGAACCGGCGCGCCACCAGGTGGAGGTACTGGGACAGCGCCTGGAGGTGGAACCGGTACGGCTCCAGGTGGAGGTGGTGATGGCGGAGGGACTGGTACAGCACCAGGAGGCGGGACTGGAGGAGGAACTGGGACAGCACCAGGTGGTGCTGGTGACGGAGGAGGCACTGGTACAACGCCAGGAGGGGGTACGGGAGGAGGAACTGGTACAGCGCCGGGAGGAGGAGAGACCGGGACTGGGACTGGGACTGGGACGGGAACGAGAACTGGGACTGGTACACCTCCAGGTACTGGGACTGGGACTGGTACACCTCCAGATACTGGGACTGGGACTGGTACACCTCCAGGTACTGGAACTGGCACCGGTACGGGAACGGGAACGGGAACGTCGCCAGGAGGAGAGACGGGCACTGGGACGGGCACTGGGACTGGTACTGGGACGGGAACCGAACCCGGCACTGGAACTGGCACGGGCACGGGTACAGGGACAGGCACTGGAACAGGAACAGGTACTGGGACTGGGACGGGAACCGAACCCGGCACTGGCACTGGCACTGGGACCGGTACTGGCACTGGCACTGGGACCGGTACTGGCACTGGAACCGGTACTGGCACTGGCACTGGTACAGAGACGGGCACCGGCACCGGCACAAATCCTGGTACAGGGACTGGGACTGGAACGGGTACGGGTACGGGAACAGAGACAGGGACGGGAACGGGCACTGGAACAGGTACGAGGTTCACGTCGCGAATAAGGCAGATGCTGATTCCGGCTCGAACACAGGCACCGGAACGAATACTGGCTCTAACCCAGGCAATAACGGATCCAACAACGGCTCTACAACTCCCCAGAACAACGGCGGGAACGGGAACAATGAAGGTCATAATAACAACAAACCTCCCGAACCGACCTGGGCTGGATGCGTCGAAGCTCGCGGCCTTGAACGAAGGCACTGCGTGGCCACCAGCACTTTCGTCCCACCGCAATACGCAACTGTTGCTCCTGCGATCACCTATCTCGCCGCGCAGACCGAATGGAGGGGTACAACAGTTCATGAGGGGAGGACGTATGTTCAGAGTACGATCACGGTGCCGGTTACGACCGTGTATACGTCGAATTCTGTGTAAGTCTTTGAGCAAGTCTTAGTTTGATCCAACGCTCATATTTCTTCGAATGGCCTTTCAGCATTTCGTCCCCTGGAGCTGCGCCTCGAACGACTGCAGTTGCTTTCACAACGGTAATCCCTCCCGGAACTGTCGTGATCAACGAAGCTGTACCCATTAAGAAGTCGAACACTGTCGCTATCGTCGCAGGCGCTCTTGGAGGTACGTATCCCCTCCAATCGGGGTCTTTTCAGTCATTCGATCACAACTGTTCACACTGTTGCTTTAGGTGCTGCTGTTCTGGTCATCATGGCCCTTATCGCTTTCTTCGTCCTCAGACGACGACGACGCCGTACGGAGCGAGAAGGAACACTTTCAGAAATCGACCCCGACGTGATGTCTAGTCGATCCGCTGGAGGAGTTGCATACGACCACCATCGACCTTCCGAACCAAGCATGGCTGAAGTCGGTCGTAGCAACACCATCCACACTTTCATCGACCAACGCGATCACTACAACCCGGCATTGACATCAACAGACGGCTCCTACGGCACTCAAACCCACGGTTTCGTAGTCCAGAATCAAGATTCCTCAGCCTACCCAGGATTCCGGGGTGTCGATCAAACGAGGACGTCGATTGACGATGTGTCTTCGACTGGCGGGGCCTCTTCCTCGATGTACACCTCTCCACACCGTTCAGCGCGTGGACCATCCCCACAGCCTGTGGCTTACGGTTCCCGCCATCATCAGCGAATGGCGTCTGCGGATGGATCGTACTACGCAGGTGGGGGTGGAATGGGTATGGTGTATGAACAGGACGGCGGAGGACCGTTTGCTGACTATGGGCAGCCGCGTGGCGGTCCGCAGACTCTTGAGGATCCCTTCGTGGACCACAAATCCCCGAGTGGTCCTCCTCCAGCTCCGTCGAATGCGGTCTTTGTTCATGAAGATGGAGGGAGTATTAGGAGTTTCAGTATGACGCCGAATGGGCGCTAGCAAGGTTATTGTTCTTGGTGGATCCAACTTGGATCAATTTCTTGTCGTCTCCGTTTTACCTCTTATTTCACTATCACTGCTTTACGATTTTGATTCACGATTTGGGTAGATGACTCTTTGGACTCTTGGACTCTTTGGACTTTTTACGATTGGATAATGACTTCATGACGCTTAATGCGTGTATGTACGAACAATATTACCTCATCTTCGACATCCAAACTTGATGCTACGCACGTAGGACGGTGGAACGAACTGTCGAAGAAGGACAGGAGAATGGTTCGGTGGTGGCGACCCCTTCCATGACCGGCACGCATGGTTCATGGACCCTTATTGGGGAGGACATCCGATGCTCTGCCAAGTTCGATTCCTTTTGTTGAAATTTCTTCATGCACGATGACACTTCTTCTGACTAAGAGTTCATAAGTCTGACTTTCTCGCTCTTCGTACGCAAGGTGATCAGCTCAGTGTACTATACATGCTTCCACATTTCAAATCGGCACTCTTATACGCCTGATTTTCGTTCAAATATCCAGGGTTATCGTAGTAATGTACAGTTTTTCAAAGCATCGATGCAGCTGGTAATCTGGCATCGAGTTTTGCTCGTCCCGTCAGTATTCCTATCATTTAAACGACCATCATCACTCAAACAGAGTGGCCTCCTCATTCTCGCTCGAACGTTCTATGGCATTTGCGACTCAATGGTCAGACGAGCTGACCGCTCTGGGTGTCAACATTTACCCATCACCACGAGGATAACCACGAGGATAGACATGTGGCCAAACCCAGGTTAGTCTTCTATCCCTCTTCTCATCTCTTGATCTTGGCCACTCTCTACCACTTCCCTATGGAGGCACTCCCTAGACCCAGAGACGACACTTTTGCGACAACGGTATCAGATTGTCCCGCTGAACCTGGGCCCCCGACACCCCTGCGACGCCTACCGCCTGGCCAAGAATTATGGACAATTACACGCTTATGGCTCGGATTTTTCGCAACATTCTGCCACTTCACGATAAAGCAAGTGTGCAAGAAATCAGAGAGGGGCAGCAGGATTTGTGGAAGGTTGCCCTTACCTGCACGCGATTCCGAGATCCAGCGCTGGATTGCCTATGGAACCGTCTTGGATCTTTGATCCCCTTGCTCCTTCTCTTACCCTCCATGTAAAAGGTATGTGAGTGCCTAATTGAATCCCGCTAGAATACGCGTGACATGAGTGTTCCTCTGTAGAATGTTACAGATGCTGCTTCCTTGGCCGGTACTTCCTTCTCAGCCTACGCAAAACGTGTTCGAACCCTCGAGATTTCCGAATGGATGGATTTGAACGTCAAGATCAAGGTTGACTCGAGTGTATACCTCCACGTCTCCGAGGTCCTGGGAGGCATCCCTCTCCTTCCCTCACTACAGTTCACCCAACTACTGACGACGACAGCCACATTCCCGCCCGGGCTCGCCATTTGACTGCTGTTGCCCTGCTCGGTGCTTCATGCAGTCGAGGTCGCCGGATCAGCGTCGGACAACCCATGGTTCTATCAGATTGGGCTACCTTTCCTGGCCTCTAGAGCTAGCTTGATGAAGCACCTCAGTTTGAGGCATGATACCGTCAAGGTGCCCCTCAGCCTTTGGAAGACGATGCTATCGTTTTCGGAGCTTGAGAAACTCGATATTCACCTGCCACAGAGCGATTTCTCGACGCAGCTTGGAAAATCCGCCAAACGACTTCTCAGCCTAAGCTTCCACCTCCCGCTAGAACCTCTTGGCGATTGGGAGATCGTCAGGGAGAAGAAGAGGGTGTTCAAGAGGCTGAAGCAGCGGCAAACAACCGATGAATCTCTATACCCAAACCTTCACTCCCATTCTATCCTGTATTCGTCGGGATTCCGTCTCTTCCACTGCGTCTCGCCGGCGTTTTCCCTGGCACATCACATTACATCCTTCACATTGCATATTTCCTCGATCTCTATATCCCGTCTACGTGAAAAGGTTAAACATCTCTCACGATGCCCTCACCTGGGACAAGTGTAAAAGCGAGATGGTCTCGGAGCTCATTAGAAGCCTCAGATTAGACGAGCTTGTAATCAACGTTTGGAGACTTCAAGTTGAAGTAGTACAGGAATCCTTTTTTTATTTATATCTGAATTGCCATCTCACAGCAGACGAGTCGATGCAGAGTATATTGGGAGTGGAAGGTCTGAATCTGCGCAGGCTGGAATGCCTCCCATACACTGACTGGCAGAATACGGCTGCAAGCCTGAATTCCCTTGACGACGGGTTTGGGCGCTTGGTCAATCTTATCTTATCAGTCAGAGCACTCTCTCACGCCTGGTCCTGGTGTCAGTCGGCAACTGGCGCTCCCTTCAGTGACAGCATGAATTTTCGTTGTGCCCCTGAGGCTGCTAGCAGACATGCTCATGCTACGACACGCGTACCCCATTTGACTCCGGAAGGGCAAGTCACTACTGCTCTCCTTGTCGCCATTTTGTTTACGTTCATTCTGAAGTGAACTTCGTTCTCCTCTATGTGCAACTTGACAGAGGCCCAATGCTCATGGGCAGGCCAATACAAGGCATCTCATAGCCTCGGAATAGTCATCGTGCCTCTCCTAATCGGGCCATGGTCCCGTCTTACAAGTCGTCTGCGGGCACGCCTTCCGTCTGCGGGCACGCCTTCACCCTGGGTTCGTTGACGACTGATGGAACTAACGGAATGGACAGCTCCGTCCACTAGCGTTAAGCCATGAGACTGCTTTATCCCTGGGCATAATCCGCCACAGCCCTCTTTGACTCGTGGTTCCCATATTACGGTGATGCCCTGTTCGGCGGGGACAGCTGGAATGCGACTCCCTTTCCATATCTAGGCCTCACCTTTCCTCGTCGTTTTTCATCCTCCTTTCCTCAGGCCCTTTGCTGTGAGACGACGTTCGACCGTTCGACAATTTCATCTGTACCTCTCGCCCTGTAACCTGCGATATGGACGGTGGTGGCACTGGTACTGGTGGAGGAACTAGTACTGCACCAGGAGGTGGAACTGGCGTGCCACCAAGTGGAGGTACCGGGACAGCGCCTGGAGGTGGAACCGGTACGGCTCCAGGTGGAGGTGGTGATGGAGGAGGTGCTGGTACAGCACCAGGAGGCGTTACTGGTTCAGCACCAGGAGGAGGAGGTGGTGGTGACGGAGGAGGCGGTACGGGAGGAGGGACCGATACAGCACCAGCAAGAGGTGGTGGGGATGGAGAAGGGACCGGTACAACGCCAGGAGGGGGTACGGGAGGAGTGACCGGTACAGCACCGGGTGATACTGGCTCATTGACAGGAGGGGGAGAGAGCGGCACTGGGACTGGGACTGGTGCAGATTCTACACCTCCAGGTACCGGAACTGGCACTGGTACGGGAACGGGAACTGGAACGTCGCCAGGAGG
>SDEE01000369.1:0-47397 GCA_004126415.1 Candolleomyces aberdarensis
GGTATTGAGCACAAAAGACAATGTGTGTCAAAGTATACAGTGTAGATTCCAGAATCCCTTAAATCAAATGCCATAGAGGAGGGAAGCCGCACGAGCGCAAGCACGCCGCAGGCGTGCGTCAGCGAGTGCCTTGCCGTCTCAAAGTGTGAAAAACATACAGAGAGACTGCAACCTCGTAAAGGCTCGTACTGCCGTGCGCTGCAACGGCCTTCTGCCAAAGTTACGCCCTTCATCGCTGACAAGGGTCTATCAAACTATCGGACTCAAGCCCAGCAATTTCCCGCGACCATCCACGCTCATCTTAATTCCAAAGCTCTGCAAAGACTTCGGGTGGTGGATGGGGAGAGCACCCCCTGCAAGACTCCTTTGACTTGGATACCCGTTCCCCGAATATATTCCCGCTTTTCGTATTCAGCACGATGAAGAATCTCAGGACCGTCTTCCAAGATGGCCTTTGGTTGATGCCACCGCACGTGAAACGAATACCGACGTCCTGGCCGAGCCTACTGCTACCCTAAGATAATAACGCTTTCCGTGGAATCCTCGCATCGCATCGACCACACCCGCTGTTTTAAAATCCTTCACGGTTGCCCTTCCCTTCGGCGATTGCTCATTTTTCTCTTTGATGCCACCCGCATCCAAGGGGCGGACGACCAGGCTGCCCCTCGTGCGCGGCGGCGCCAAGGTTGGAAAGCCTTCATATTGGCCTGTCGCCCCCGCCCGTGTCATATCCTTCCAGACTACTCATTGCCCAGAATTGATGTACTTGGATTACGATCCTGATTGGGAGCCTACTCAGGTCGGAACGCGTTGCTCAAGCCTTCACAGGAGGAGTCTGGTTGTCGTGGGGTTCGTATGCTTGGTTCCTGAGCTATCACTGTCCAGAGTTGGGAGACTTGTACTGTCACACATTTTGGGAATATGCTCCTGGTCAGCATATGTAGCGCTCGATGGCAGGAAGTGACTCGCACAATATTAGGGATTAAGATAAGGCCGTGAAAAAGTCTGTCTACAGATCTCGCGGACTAATAACATCTTTGACAATCTACATACGTGCCGATATTATGAAAATAGGTTCATCGGGTATCGAGAAAGTCATAAATAGATGTCGTTTATCAACGCAGGGGGAATCCCTGTATTGACTCGGGGTTCGGGGAATACGTATTGACACCATAGAGACTACGAACAATGAGAAGGGGATATTGGGAATACTGAACCTATTGTAAAGAAAGAGTACATTGACGGTTGGCTAACATAGACCCGCATCTTGCCCACCGTGAGGATCAAGAGATCAACTCATTGCGGCAGCCACCTCTTGCCACCGCCTGGTGTATTTTCTGTGAGGTTCAGGGTCCCCTGATTCATCACAGTCCAGAATTGACAGTTCTGGGAAGTGAAACATCAAGAAGGACACTACCTCACTTGGCGACTCGATGGGTGAATGGGCAACAAACAGGGTTTGTAGACGAGGCGCTGCAAAACCGGCAGGTGCAAGGTGGCTTTCTTCTCCATTGATCTGACTGGCATCGAACGGGAAACCTAGTGAACGAAGTCCCCGACAACGGTACGCCAATTCAAGTAGATGTGTGTGGTTGACGCGAGGAATGCGACTATAATTGTAATCTTCGTGCAGCCGAAAAAATTGTATGCTTGGCCAGGCCGTCGGAATTGCCCCAACTTGTTCCGGGGTGAGCCAGATGCCGTCGCTGAAGGATATGTCGACTTTCTTGAGTTTTTCGAAGATGAAGAGAGGGGATATGTCAGCGGTGACCCTTGGTAGCTCCAGGGGTTCCTCGTAAATTTCATCCGATTCGTCCACAACATCCAGCTGTTGAAAAGTGACAGGATTCATATGGCGTTGGACCGCATTGATGAAGAGCTGGACTTGAACCACATCGTCTTCACTCGACACGAGGTCTTCGTCGCTGCCATAAGACCATGCGACCTCGAGATCTTCAACACGATTCTCCGGAGGAAGGCGTTGAAGAAAACGTGCAGCACTGCGAAGAGTAGAGGAGAGCTTGATTGTTCGAAGGGACCTGAAGCCGCTACTAACAGTCATCGGACCATCTTGTCCAGTCTGTTTTGGTACTATGGCGGCAAGGTCCTGTAACCCCGATAACGTCAGGGTGCGGAGGCGTGGAAGAGACGACAGTCGCCGAATGGCGTCGCCAGATGGCCCACACAATGTGACGGTTTCCAGGTGATCCCAAGCGAGGGAGTCCAGATAGTCACAGTGGTAGTGCGGGGGGTCCCCGAAATTATCGAAACTATCGATGTCCAGGTCTTTCAGCCTTGGGAGGTGTTTGAAAATGTACCGAAGGAAGGCACCCTGACTGTGTACATCTGGGTGCAACATCAGGGTCAATTTGACTATATTCGGACCTAAGAAGAGGGTCAAAAACGGAAAGACTCTCCAAAAGTCTTTCTTCATAATGGTTGTGGTCCAGGTGCACTGAACGATTCGAGGTGAAAGGGCCCCAGGCTGAAAATCTGTGATTGCTTGGAGGGCTTGGAGGAAGTCCACAGAAGGCGCCCCGGGTGGTGGGGTCATCTCCACAACACGTATTCTATGAGAATAGAACTCCATGTATCGTTCCAGATCATCGACTTTCAGCTCGCGGAGCAGGTACTGTTTCAAAACATAAGGATAAGGATGGTAATTACAGCTGAGAATGAAAACTGAGACAGCTCTTACCGCAACTTTGCGCTTTTGTCCAGGTAAAAAATCAATATCTTCCTCCTCGTATTCCCATAAACCTGTCGGCAGACATGCTAGCAAGGGTGCAAAGAGGCATATTTCGCGCCAAAGGTTATCCATAGCTGGCTCAAGGAACGCGTGACATGCTAAAGCTGCTGAGAGGAGGTCCTTCTTTCTCTGCAGGCTACCGAAAATCAGCGTTAGAGCTTCTGGAATTTTCAGACATGGGTGGGTCATGGTGATGGTAGAATAAGGAGGAGATGCACGGTCGTGTTGTTGGCAATCGATTGCGCCGCTTATTGTTGCGCTTCCCACACCTCGGCGCCGGCTGGGGGAAAGCCGTTTCCAATACATCCAAGTTCGGAGCTCTTGACATAAAAGGCTCCAAGGAGCGTTGTGGAGCTGAAGAATTCAGCTCTACATTCGAAGGTCCTTGCTCTGATTCGAAGGTCCCTGCTCTGATCGCAGTATCTGGGTCCCGAGGCCCAACAAGGGAGCGCGAAGGAAGGAGGCGCCTGGTGTGCCTCCACCCACCTCAGGGAATTTACTCTCCATCTCTACCAATATAGTAGTGGGCGGTTACCAGAAGCGACAAGGATACTTGAATATATCTACCCTGACGACATGTAACACAAGCAATCCCTCAGGTGAGTGATCCTTGAGCCCGGATGACCCTTGTCTAGCTACATCTATTGTCCATCGCGCAGGTGGGTATACATGTCATTTTGCGCCTATGGCGCTCCCTACACTCAGTTGTTAATTTGTGGTTCCACAAGGCATGTACCGACTGCTACGATCATTACCAGACAACCCGGATATACTCGGTAACATCCATCTACCTTAATTCATCCCGGACACTGGCAGTAAGTGTAAAATATTGTAGGAAGGCTGCTGCCTAGACGGGGATGCGGGTAGTACCTACCACGACAGATGCTAGTAGAAGACGCGCTAGTTTCGGCTGTGAAAAGCGAAGCGTTAGCGTCAGGCCCAAGATGAGGTTGTAAGGGACGGGATGTTCATACCGTACATACCTTCTAGCATTGGTAGAACAGATGAACTTTGGTTTGAGTGCTGATGGAAGGCTACCAAAAACCGGTCGCCATCATACCAAATCCTAGCATACGATCGAAGGTAAAGAACTCTGATGGTCGTGTGAGACGACGAGGTGGCGTCAACCACGACAGATAGACGCGCCAGTTCGACTAGGTATACAGCTCGCCGCGATGAGAGACCCGAAGGAGTACGCACCTCACACGGGGTAAGAGTTGAGTGGCAGCGAGCCACTGAGAGCCGAGTGGGGAGTTTATTACTCGAGGAAGAGTCTGGGATCGACGGCGGAATCATGACTCCAAGTTCTATAGGCGCCTGAAGCGGCTGACTAAGAAGACGGGCCCTGACATCAGTTGAGACGAGTTAGAGACAAAAGGGTCCACCGGTGGTCGCCAGCATGCTGCTGTTAGTATCAAAGTTAATTATGATGCGGTCGCAGTCACAAACGCCTTCTTGTCCAGAAGAAAGGAGAAGAAGGATTTGTCGATTCGTGCGTGCTCGTCGACGCTGCAGCCATCGCTGCAGCCCCTATGCCTCTTCGCCATCTGGCTGCCGTTAATAATTTGGAAACGACCTAGCAGGACACGAAGGTTTGCCAATGACCCTTTCGCTCGAGAGTCGTGGTCCATGGATTTGGAAGCACGCATCTCCAAGTTGGCATGCCTAGTTAAATTGTATGAATAACACAGGTCATAAGGCTCGTTAGTTTATGCATGTAGCTATCCGTGAGTCCCCACACGACGTGATGATATGTATATGAAGCAAACCGCAGACCACCCTCATTAAATGACGAACATAGATTTCTCCCCGGTGACTTTTTTCATCACTCCCAACGAGCTTCTTTAATGCCCTCCACTACCCCCACTCCCATTGGACACCGCACTATACCCATTATCATTCTCACCCCGCTCTCCACCATCCTTATTCGTCTCTGCCTTCCTCAATCTATCCTCATTCTCCAACCTCAACCGCACCTTCTCCACTTCATGATGCCAGTCCGTCTTGAAGCAAAGATAGGTTCCGATGAAAGAGCAGTAGACGAGCGAGACGGTCAGTCCGATCCATAGTCCGTGGAGACCCATTTTCCAGGGGAATGCGAGGTAGATGCCGATTGGGATGCCGATTAGGTAGTATGCACTATTAAATTCAGAAAGAGAAAAAAAGGAAGATAAGGATGAGTATTTCGATTCGATGACATTGGTCTAATGAATCAAATCGATAGAACGCACCTAAGATTGAGGACAGCACCGATCAGTTGTTTACCACGCGCTCGGAGGATACCTCCAGTGACAGCCGAGTTTCCGTCGAAGACTTGGAAGAGAGCGACGAGGGGTAGAATCTCGGAGACCAGAGCGATGACCTCTGTATAATACATGCGTTGAAGAGGGTGATATATTTCGGATCAGAGATGCATACTTTTTCGTGGTGAATTCCGACAACGGCTACATACCTTCGTCGTCGTTGAAAAGTCGTCCCCATACGTTCCTCCCTAGCAAGAACATCATACTATTCTCCAGGGTGAGCCACAATAAAAAATGGGACGAATTGTATATATAAGGACGTACCTTGTCAGACAAGAGACCGCAAGCGCAATCACGATAGACGTCTTTGCGGAAACACCTGCACGCTTCGCCTTGCGTTCACCGAGTAGGTTTCCGATTCTAGGGGTTCGAGGTTAGCCACAATCACGCATATGATGGGAATATAGTGAGGGGGATTAATTACCGAACGGAAGTAGCCACGCTAAGCGCGAACGGCGCTTGGAAGGTCGTCGACGCGGAAACGAGCAGTACAGATTGTGTCGCAAGGACGGCTGGTCCCAGCCTAAGAAACGTATCGGGTCAGCACGAGGGTATCAGTGCGGAAGGAGATGACATCGTGTGCGTACATGGAAGCAGCCAAAGCCACCAACTCCCAAGCCCACCATTCCGAAGCGGTTTGACCTTGAAGAAGGATAAATGTGTAGTTCGTGATGTTTGAGAGAAGCCGGAAGAGTGTGACATACCAACTCCGCTGAGACCAAAGTGTACCAGAACCCCAAGGTTTGTGAACATCCGACTGGAGAGGGGATGCCAGGCCCGTCGATCCACAAAGAAAACTCCATAGGCAAGCGACGCTATTGAAATGAGGTTGAACGAGATTGCTGAAGCTAGAGGTGCTCCGATGAAACCAAGCCTGAAAGGTTTAGGACCCCATACTGAAGCAGGGTGAGTACTAGTTAGATTGAGCTATGTACCAAAAGCAAGACCCACCCAGAAGCCATCCGAGGAACGCGTTAATGGGCGCTACCATGAGGATGATCCTTGTTGGAACTGTGAAGAGACCTGTTCCGGGACATCAATCGCCTGACCTCCAGAAGATTCACAGATATGCCTTACCCTGCGACTGGAAGTACCGTCTTCATATCCGATTCGCGGAATTCTGTTCAGCTTGGTGTTGTGACGTAACTGGGCGGCATTGTAATTGCTTACCGGCTGATACAGTTAAAAGCGTACGCTGCGAAAGCACGTCAGCTCGTAGATGTAGGATAAGTCCGCGGGACATACCAGGCAGCCCAAGAGATACCCAACGAAGGTAGATTGCTGCAAGGCGGGCAACATCCGGGTCTTGCCTCAAGAAGAGAAGTATAGACTCCGCGCTGAACCAGATCAGGAGGATGGGCTGGCAAGGATCATGTGTGAGTTAAGGTTATTCGCAAGCGAGACAAGAGGGTCGTACGATCAACATCGCTCCCATAACGACACCTGGAACAAAGGTCAGTTCGAGGAGAAGAAGTCGGGTATGGAAGGATCTTACACATTCGTTGTGCCCAAAGTCCGACGTATTGAGGATGTGAGGAGGTCCATGCCGATGGAAGAAGAGTGTCAAGAGCACTGCAGAAGCCTTGGATGATACTAAAACCTGATACGCTGGCCGTCATCGAGCCTAAGCTGATAGCGGCCAATGCCGTTGTCGAAAGATGTCCAATGGATATGACAGGTACAATTACCAGTGTGTACTCCAACAAGTGTGTTCTACATGTACGCTGTCAGGAACGGGTATGACTCGAGTCAGAGCGACGGAACTCACCCAAACACCGGAAGAGCATATTTTGTCAGAATCTTGAGCTCCTCCCAAAACATTTCCATCTTTCCGTCATTGTCATGAGCAGGATCTCGATCAATGTCTTCTTCAATTCGAGGAATGGGTGGGGGGGCCAGCAACGGGGTGTGTTCAGTTGGCACAGAACTCGTACTCTCACCCGGATTTGGGCCTGGGTAGACACCCATGGTTGGGTTTTTTGGTCGGAAATATGGGCCAGGAAGACTTTCCCTGCGTCGAATGGTCTTGCCCTTGGGGGTAACGGTCTCGTCGGTGGTCTCCGACTCGGACAAAGAGTCCTCTTCTACGTTGTGGTGGCCAGCGACGCGAGAAAGCAAGGCATAATCTGAAGGCAAGGAAGCAGGACCCTGATAGTGGGCGAAGGTAGAGGACATGGTGGAGCCTGCAAAGTCGAGTCAAGACGTAAACCTGCTCGAATTTATCCACCCTCCGCTTCCGCCGCATCTGTGCGCCGGAGATGCGGTAATTTTCCGGACCAGCTGACTAAGTCGTCCTGATTCCGTACCGCACCAAGTCCGTACGATAGGCATTGTATGGCGAATAGTGGTAAACACGAGGCTAAATGACTGCGAGGCTGTTCGTGTTAGACACAGATGAGGAAAAAGAGTCGTTGCCACAAAAAGGTCGCGCATTATCGCCCTGGAAGTTTGATGAGACCGAGACCCCTATTGCCAGCGAGACTCGAAGCTCTGGTTTGTCAAGATATTGTTGGGTGTTAGCATGAGAGAGTAGCATTTTACCTGTGGTGCAACGATGAAGACGACCATGAGGTGAAAGGATGAAACGCTGCGAGAACATGAACGAATTGAATAGGGGTGTTTGGCTAAACGGGGATCAAAACACATTGATCCCGAAGCGGAAGGTTGCGGCGTGCGCGGCCGTTGAACACAACACAAACCTTGAAGCAATTGAAGGATGACAGAAATCGCACCAGACACAAGAGTGATAGCAGCCTATATAGCGTCTCAGGAACTCATAAAGGTACGCGTCAGGAAGAAAGACGAACTTACTGGCTGACCAGAAGACCCTAGGTTTCTTCCTTATTACCTTCCAACCGTAACCGCTCCGGAATAGTGCACTCGTTGGTCAATTCCTTGGAATTGCTCAAGGAGTCATCCTTGCCAGGGAGGAAAATACGAGTTGTCAAGCCACAATGTGCCACTCAGCAAGCCCTATCTGTATACCATAGCAAGGACTATCTTGAGTTCGTACTGAACGAATCGACAGAAAACACGGTTTCGACCGCCTCGGAATATGGCCTTGAAGACGTGAGTAAGCAAGCCCATCTATGACATTCTTCCACTTATCGCGCTAAATGCATTCAGGACTGCCCTCTCTTTCCAGGTGTTTCTTCATATGTCCAACTCGTCGGAGGGGCAAGCTTGACCGCGGTCGAAACGCTCAAGACAGGTTTTGCTGAAGTAGCAATCTGCTGGGATGGAGGAAGGTGCGATTTAGAAGTCCATCTCTCGACTGTATACCTATGATTCCTGACATTCTGACCTTCATTTGGAAGGTAGACACCACGCCCGTAAATCCAAAGCATCGGGCTTCTGCTACGTCGCCGATTGCACTCTAGCTATATTGGCACTTAAGAAACCTACGCTGAGCATCCCAAAGCCAAAGGTCATGTATCTTGATCTGGACTTGCATTTCTCTGATGGTGTCTCTGAGGCTTTCTATCTGCCTCAGTCGTCGAATTCTCAAATTCTCGTGCGTTATTTTCCAACTCTACCTCCCAGGCCCACTTACCGACCTATTCACATCTGGCTTCATAAAAACGCGTTCTACCTCTACCAGACTTTCAGCATCCATCACGCCGCACCAGGCTTCTTCCCAGCCTCACCTCAGGCAGAACTCCCTGACGCGTCTTCAGACGACTTTGACCCATTCACTCTGTCCATCCCGCTAAAGCAAGGGGCATCAAACCAGACATACGAACGTATTTGGCCTCTCGTACAACGTGTCAGGGACACATTCCAACCTGACTACATCATTGTCCAATGTGGTGTTGATGGCCTTGCGGGTGACCCCTACGCCACCTTCAACTGGTCGATAGATGTGAACGTGCGTGGGTCGATGGGTTGGTATGTGAACCAGATCGTGAACGAGTGGCCTGGGAGGAAGTTGTTGCTTGGTGGCGGTGAGTCGCGATCTCGTTGTATTCTTCGCTCTCCTTGCTAATACATAGCTCGTTTGTTTCATGGGTATGTTTGCATTTTTTGGGGGGGTTAATAAACTGAAGGAGGCTACAATTCGCCAAACGCTGCTCGTGCTTGGGCGTACTTGACATCCATTACTGTGAGCACCGATTCCTCTCGTCGCGCTGCCGACTATGCATACTCACGAGATCCTCCCCCTTTCGTTCTCCAGCTGAAGAGACCTTTAGATCTGGAGACAGAGATCCCTGACCATTCCGCCTTTCCACTTTATGCACCCTCATTTACCGTGAGTACCCCATCCCTGCCCTTTCCCTTTCCTCCCTCCCTACCAACGCAATTGACGCCGCCGCCGCCAAATATTCCGATTGATACAACAAAATGAATGAATAGTTGCTCATTACACATACGTTCTATACAGCTCGATGTTACAGCCGGAAACATGCAGGATACCAATACAAAGGACTATCTAAACACAGTGGTAGAAACATATCAACACGTCATCTCTGGCCTCGAGCTTAGGATGGCTTCGTCGTCTCGGTCGTGAAAAAAAGGAAAAAAGAAGAAAAGAGGAACAAGGGGGTGGCTACGTAAGTTGTCGTCGAAGTTGAAAAGCGTTATTCGTTGCAAGGTCGTTATGCCGAAGCTCTCAGGAAGACTTCAGGCTTTGGGCTTCTTCACCAACTCGACCATTAACGGAAGCTCAGGTTCGAGGCCTCCGTCGACGCTTGGAGCGGCGATGTTGTTCATCCTCCAGATAATGTTCTTGCCCTCTGGAACGGTGAATCGGAATTGTTCCACAAGTACACACAGTACGACCTCTGCCAAGAAAAACGCGTATCAGAATGAATGCATCCAGACCAGACCAGGCAAAAACGAAACTCGGGGTAGGATGTAGATTGATTGATGGAAAATAGAATACGCACTCATCTCCAGTTGACTGAATTTGAACCCAATGCAAGATCTATTTCCGCCATTGAATGTCATCCTGTGCGTTGTCGCCCACCATCAGTCAACGAAACCCACTTGATCAAACGTCGCAAGCCGCAAGCATAGCAACGTTGACCGGGCCAAAGGCTAAGTGACTCACAAATGAGAATAAACTCCAGGAACCTTGGCGCTCAGAACTGTTTCAGGGAGAGAGCTTAACCATCGCTCGGGCTTCCATTCGTATGAATCTGGGCCCCATAGATCTGGGTTGGTGTTGGAGGAGAGCATAGACATGAGGAGTGGAGTGCCTTCGGGGATCATAACGTGGTCCATGAGGTTGCCGTCGATTCCGCGGACGGGTTTGGAGAAGGGGAGTACGGCGTCTGCATGGGCTCTATACATAGAAATAATGGAAAATATCAAAGCGCGCTTGGATGGCTCTTCAGTTTGAGGCGGGAAAAGTGTTTACGCACTCTCGGATTGTGAACGCTACAGGGGGATGCCTAGTGGCATCGAAAAAGGAAGGATGAAAAAGTCCGGTGAGTATGGGCGAGGAAACCGATAAGATTGATAGAGCATCGTGCTTACAGTCTTAGGGTTTCGCGGCAGATAGCGTCGAGGTACGGAAGAGAGACCAACTCGTCGAACAGTAGCTCCCCGTGGTGCTCTTCACGAGCCTTAATGATCTCTTCTCTCAGCTTGTCTTGAGCTTCTTGATTCTCGCTTAGAAGGTGCAGAACACGCGCGAGGGCGTTGGCGGTTGTGTCCATCGCGGAGAAAATGAGGGTCCTAATTGGACAAATGACGAAAGAATAATGAGAAATGCGTAGAAGCAGTGGACATTTTCGGTGCGATGGGACCGCACACAGATACCTCAAACTAGAAGGTGAAGACTTACGACATTTGTGCGATGACTTCAGATTCGGGGCATTTGTCTTCTGCAGCCGCTTCCATGTTTGCTCTCACTGTGAAGGAGAACCGAGTTTCGGTTAGTTTAGAGGGCTTGTTCTGGGCTCACGAAACCCTGACGAGATGACCATAGTATGACTTACTGAGGATACTCAAGATGTCCTTGCCTCCGCCAACCTGATCAGTGACCTTTCCATCCCCTTTCGCAAACGCCTCCTTTTTCGAGTCGTAGATCGTGATAGAGGTGTCGTAAATCACGTCGATGATATCCCTAAGCTCATGTGCGTCCTTCCAGGGCAAGACGTCGAGGAGCCATCGTCTGAAGCGAGGGGTTCCGATATGGTGAATCCAGGGAAGGACGTATTGCCGGAAGAAGAGCAGCCGACTAATCAACGGGCTGTTTGCATGGGGAGTGGAGTATCAGTATCAGGAGGTCAGCAGTGTATGCACGCGCATGGAGGAGATGGATATAGATAAGGCAGGTTAAACCCCGCCCCCCTCTTTTTCGCGTCGCGTTGCGCAGATCACGGAAGACGAAATGACAATGTTCGGTTAACTTACATGAGCATCTTGGTGGACTCCACGTACGGGTGTTCCGGGGCGCCGATGAGGAGGGGGTCGAATGAGTAGCCCAATCCAGCTTGTCCAATCAGCTCGAGTGCCGTCCGTGACATCCATGACAACAGGTCGACCTTGCAAGATACCTGTCAGTCATGGAGAGTTGCGAATCGAGCTAGACTCTCACCTCGCATGGCCCTTGGGAAGCAAGCTGGGAAATGGCATCCCTAAGCTGTGGACAATCGAATAAAAGGGGTGCGTGAGCACATGCCCTGCGATTGTGAGGCGAGGTGTCAAACCTTATAGGTGACATCATAAAAGATCGGAACTGTGCATATGCTGTCTGTAAAAGGCCATGAATGATTGAATGAGGACATAGACTTACCCATATCGCGCATGTGCGCGTTCGAGAATACGGGATTAAGCATCCGCCGTTGCTTGCGATGGTGGTCCCCTGCATTTGAGGGGAAGATAAACCATAGGAACTCGTGCTCGTTGTCGAGCTGGGCACTCACCAATGGTGCCAAGAAGCCCATCCCCAAAGATCAGCTTGTTCCCCCTTCAGGAAGGTCAGAAAATAAAGAACCTCCGGTGGCCGGTGAGAAATGTGGTACGCACGCTATAAAGGCATCGCTTTCTTCGAAAATGTGTTGATCCTAAAAAACGTTGTGAGATAGAAGGTCGGACACGAGGATCACCGTCGTGCTGGACCCACCTTGATCGCGATATGGTGCAGTGCCTTAGGGTCGAAGACATACAGGATTTTTTGCTACGTCGGCGGTGTCAGGCCGTTGAGCGGTTGTGAACGGTGGGAGTGGCGTACCTGGAAAGGCCCGTGGACTTTGATAATCCCACCATCTGCAGAGGCGGGTAACTAGGAGTGAGAGTCGTGGGTCGTCGTGCACGGGGAAGAGGACGCACAGTGGTCGGAGATCTTTCTATGAAACGCAAAGGCAAGGTCTGGGTTGGCAAGCTCTTCGAAATTACCTGCAATAACGTTTGAATCTCGGAATGTGGCCTCAGGTAGTGTCGGTGGATTCTTTCTTACCCTTCAAGAAGGACTTCGAAGCAGGACCTGGGATGTTGTCCAGCGGACTCTTCTTAACGACGCTCCTGACAAAGCGAAGGAAGGACCAGAGGAGGACTCCGACTAAGAGGGAGGCGACGGGGAGGGAAAGAGGCATGGGGGTCAAATAGTTTCCGTGATTTGCCTGATGCTCTTTTATATGGCTTCCATGTGTCTGATACGGTTGATTTAGCGCCAAGGTACCTTTTGGACACCGGTGTGCTGGAGTAACCTAAATGCATCCATATATTTGCCCACCTGAATCGATATCTACGCCATCATCTACTCGCGTTCATTTCCAGTGCAAAGCATGGGAACCCGATTCCCCAGACTGAGACAAACTGCAGCACCGTCTGTAAGCCTCGTTGCTCTGACATATATTTGGGAAATGAAATATGGAGACGCTGTGTCGAAGACGTTCTAGTTGGGAAATTGAAAGGCGTCACAGGGTAAATTTGGGATACCCTCAGGAGTTATCAGGAATTTTTGCACCCTTCCGAGCTTGCTCGGTTCAGGGCAGAATCAAGGGTTCGGAGATATTGACAGTGACGCTTTGGGGACGCAAGGGGGCGCCACTGCCATTGTCGAGACTCCGCCGATCTTATCTGGGATGTTCGCAGTTTCGAGATGTACGTACACACAAAGCGCTCGAGGTGTTTGAGGGGTGAAATAAATGAGGCTTGGGCCAAACATCGGTTACTGAGGAGATGGGCGGCAAAATATACTTGTTAGAGACGGACTCAGGCTGTCACAAAAAGGTCCGTTGCCAGAGGTTGCCTGATGCCCTGGAAAAGGATGATGGTGGCGGACTGGCGGAGACTGGCGGTGGCTTGACATGTATATGGGTGTGAATCCATTACATAAGCAGTGGTTTTCGGCAAAACTCGGCAGAGGGACTCGGGAGATCACTCGGTGCTGGCAGTGTCCTCTTCCACAAATTCACATCCAGGCAATGTCGGAGGAGCCTTCACACTCCTTACGCCCACCACTTCATAATTCGTCTGCTCCTCGCGACAAGGAACCCAAAGAAATTGAAAAAATTCGAAAATGGCAGGAAGAACGGATAGCTAGGCGGCTGAGGGGTGAATACGAGTCGGCGGTATTGCATTTGCAGGAAGTGGTGAGTGATTTCGTCCCTTACATTGCTATGATCTTAGAATTGCCATTAGATAGACGGAAACCTCAAAAATCCTGTCAGTATCGCGTCAGTACGCGTTGAAGGAGCGAAGAACACGCGCAAGTCATTCCTTGGGTCCATCATCGACCCTATTCTGGCCGCCAATTCAACGAGTGTCGAAGATGGCCGGAGTAACTTGGAGTCCGTGCTGCATACGACGCGCAAGGTCGCAGACATCCTCAAAAAGGCCGACATCTTCACCAGTGTTGAGGCTCAGATTGAACATGCACGAGACCCGCTGGCCCCTAACCGGGACGTAGACGTGGTGTTCCGTACCAAGGAGCGCGGTCGATACACTGTCACCAGTTCTACGGAACTGGGAAACAACGAGGGGAGCGCTAGCGCTTCTGCGACCGTCCGAAACGTCTTTGGTGGCGCCGAAACTCTGACGGCCAACGTTTCCTTGGGCACCAAGACTCGACGCTCATACTCTGCCACACTCACCACGCCTCTGACTCCCGACCTCAACACATTTGGTACCCTCAACATTTACGGCCTGGAACGGGATCAAACGTCGTATGCCAGCTGCTCCGAGGGCCTCCGGGGGGTCAGAACCACTATCAAAGTGAGCTAGGTTAGCAGGCTTCTGTCAAAGCTTCCATTTTTCCTGACAATATGTCTATAGGGGGGAGGCCATGAAATGGGCTGGGAAGGCGTCTATCGACACATTCGAGACTTAACACCGACAGCGTCGATTACCGTCCGTGAATCAGCAGGGGAGACCCTTAAATCGTCAATCTTCCATTCGTGGATCCACGACACTCGGGACGATCGCATTGCGGCAACTCGCGGTCACTATGTCAAACTCTACCATGAGTTCGCGGGGCTTGGGGGGGACGCCTCTTTCTACAAGACAGAGGCCGAGGGTCAGATCTCACGTCCCATCACGGGAGGAGTGTCTTACTCGATCGCTGGCCGTGGTGGGCTTCTTTGGGGTCTCAACAAACCCCTTCTCTTCTCGGACCGCTTCCAACTTGGCGGGCCGACCTCTGTACGATCGTTTAAAGCAAACGGTCTTGGTCCACATGATGGAGGTACGTCTCTTGCATCTGATGTCTCTCGTCTCCTTCTCACCCCGTACTACTCAGCCGACTCCGTTGGCGGAGACATTTACTATTCTGTTGGAGCCAGTATTATCTCCAACATCCCCAACAAACCGCATTGGCCCATTAAAACTCATGCATGGGTCAATGCCGGAAGATTGGACCAAGTGGATCGATGTATGTAGTCAGAAGGTCTTCTAATTCTCATTGACTGACCTCACGCAATACAGCTCGTCCACTGGTTGACAATGTAAAAGATCTGCTAGTCAAACCTTGCATATCCGCTGGTGTCGGCCTTATTTATCGGTTCGACCCAGTGCGTGTAGAGGTTAACTTCGGTGTACCCTTGGTCGCAAGTAAAAGCGACGGGACGAGGAAAGGTATCCAGGTTGGCGTTGGTTTAGAGTTCCTATAGACTCGGAGGACATCTGTTGCTATTGTACCACATTTATTAGTAATGCTAACAGCCTAGATTCCCGCCTCTCCTTCTGCGTGTTTAGATACTGGACGTTTCTGCTCTTCCCGGGTGAGTCCTTGTGCTTTACGGGCGCCGGTATTGACAGTGAAATACATCATTGTTCTGGGAGAACCTAGGTTAAATCCCCTCGTTCTTGAGACTGACGCATGAGAGCTTATTTCCTCGCAAGGCTACAGTTCCGATGAGTCTGGTCATTTTCCTGGACTTCACCTTCATTTTCCTTGAATTCTTCCCCTATCATCGTCTGCTGACCTCTGCACCCGCTGAAAGAGCCTTGAGATGTCGCCTAACGGTCTGCTCCCGGCTTGTGCGTCGCAGTCGGCACTGATCTCATGATCGTCCAGAAGCCTTCGAAGAACTCGCGAATATGTTTGCTTTGCTCCGCGCCCGACATTGTTTCGAACCTGTTCTTCCTTCGACTCGGGCCGTGCCTATGGAGCAGGAACTTGCATCGTACATATAAATAAAAGTCCTAATGGTGTTCTATTCTGGCGGCAGGGGTCTACTCGGACGCCACATTGTTGTGCGATGGTATCACTTCTCTATTCGTCGTTGCTTCTCTTCATGTGTGCGGCTGTGGGGCAGGCGGTGACAGTCACCGTCGATGCTACCGCGAAACACCCGATTCCGAGCACGTTGTGTGGGTGCTTCCTATTGTACTGTTTGGGCCGCTCGCTGACTTTGGACTGAATGGCTTGCAGGGTCTTTGATGTACGAGGTAGGATGAACCTGGCCGATCAAGGAATGCAGCTGAACGGAGTTTTGGTTCTGTTGACCTACAGGATATCAGCGTATGTTTTCTTTTGGCTCTGTTGTCGCGGGAATCACTCATTACTTCCATTCATACTAGTATGTAGGTGTTTCTTTCTGTTCCTCAGGAGACGCAATCAAACGTAAACCGGATGGTAGAGTGGCGATGGAGGTCTCTATGGAGAGTGTAAGTCTGTTTATATCTCGTCTGCCCTCGTTCTCAATACCCCCGTAGTGCTCAAGAATCGAGCGTTTCAACTCGTAACCCCAGGTACGTGCAGCCTTCAATTCATTTCCCGAAGAAGCATTTTCTAAACCTGCACCACAGGAACTTCAGCTGCTGCTCTAACAGGTTGGCAAGCTTTGAATGGCGCGACGATCAGCGTCATCAGGGAGAGCACCGCGGTCTCGACGGCTCTTCCCAATGCTCTGCAAGTGAGGATTCCTACCGGTCGAACGGGTACAGCTGGGTTTGCGAATACGGGGTACTCAGGTTCGTTCCTTCGTGTCTTCACAGCAAAGCTAAATGACCGATGCCTATATCCTCCTGCTAGGCATTAAGGTGCTCTCTACATGGAAGTACACCGCTTCATTCTACTATCGCTTCCCATCCTCCACAGGGTTTAATGGGAACATCGTCGTGGGACTTCAAACGACCTCAGGCCAAGTCCTCGCCTCTGCTACCGTTCCTGTGTCGGGATCCCAGACGACTTGGAGGCAAGCGACCGTGGAACTGTTCCCGAACGCTACACCAGGAAACAACAACAATTTGTTCACGATTTCGGTGGATGCGGCGAGTGCTTCGGGCCAGACGATCAATTTTGCGATGTTGTCGTTGTTCCCGCCGACATTTAAGAACAGGGCGAATGGGATGAGGGTCGATCTTGCTGAAGTATGTGGAATTTTCATTTGTTCGTCGATATCCCTCCAAATGCTGACCACAAACTATGAAAGGCTTTGGCAGAGATTCGACCAGGTCTATTCCGGTTCCCAGGTGGGAATAACCTCGAGGGTCAGACGGTGGAGAGGAGGTGGCAGTGGAGGAAGACAGTCGGACCCATGGTTGACCGACCCGGTATGTGGGCTTGGATCATCGTGTCTTCCGGTTCTTAATTCGTTAATTTTTCAGGTCGTATGGGCGATTGGAGTTACGTGAACACTGAGTAAGAGCTCATGTCTACTCTCAACATTGGTGACCAGACTCAGACCACTTACATCCATCTCTAGTGGGCTGGGTTTACTGGAGTATTTGTACTGGTGTGAAGATCTCGGAGCAGAGCCTATCATGGGGGTCTGGGCAGGTAAAGTCCTCTTCGCATGTCTGCTTCAACGATAAGGGACTTAGAAGATGCCTCAGGCTACGCCTTGGGTGGCACGAGTGTTCCAGAGAACCAGCTGGATCCTTACATTCAGGAAGCTATCGATCAGGTTACCTTTCCCTACTAGTGCATTGCTTCTGTGCTGAACGTTGCCTCTCTAATACAGATTAACTTTGCCATCGGAGATCCCGCAAGGAGTTCAGCAGGTGAGAGACCAGTAAAGTCAATTGAGCGAAGCGGTCTGAATAACGCCTAATTTCCAGCCGCACTACGCGCTTCTCTGGGCCGTCCTGAACCGTTCAAGTTGCTATACATCGAGATCGGAAACGAAGACTTCTTCGCGGCCAATAGCTATGTGTACCGCTGGAGACGATTTGTTACAGCTCTCCAGCGAGAATTCCCTCAGCTTCGTATGTCTATCTCTTTATCTTAGATTTAGTGTACCGCTCACTGTATGTTTGCAGGATTTATTGCGACTACTAACCCAGGAAACCCGGTGTTAGCGCCTGCGCCGACGGAGTACGACGTCCATGTTTATCAGACTCCAAGTGATCATATTTTCGTTTTGTGGACCAATTCTTTGTTCCCGAACTAATCGCACCTTTGTGTCCTGACAGCGTGGTTTGCACAAAACGTTTTCTATTACGACAGTTTCCAGGTGGGCTTGCCCTTTGTGTATACTCGTGCTAGGGACTAATCTGTTTTTACAAGCGAAATGGGACAAAATACTTTGAGGTGGGCTCTTCAAATCATCAGTGTGCACCCACGTTGTTGAAAAATGGCTGATGTAAATGCCAACCCAGGGCGAGTATGCAGCGATATCCACCAACCCAAACGATTTGTTCGGATCTCCAAGCAACGGCCGCCTTGTCTACCCCACTGTGCAAAGTAGAGTGGTTCATTTATTTCAGCTGTAATTCGCTGACTGTTCGTGTCCTCCAGGCGCTGTCTCGGAAGCGGCTTTCATGACTGGCCTTGAAAGGAACGCTGACATTGTGTACGTGATCGTGTTAAGTAAAGGGAACCTCATCTGATTTCTTGCGCAAACATTGGTGTAGATTTGCAGCAGCTTACGCTCCGCTCATTGGGGTAAGTGTACGCTTCCTCGTTGTCATCAGTCTGAAGCCTAATGAGTGATCACCGGGGTATAGCATGCCACCAACAATCAATGGGTGGGTCCACTCTATTCCCAACAGGTGCACCCATGGATATCAACTAATGTATTGCTGTCCAAAGACTCCTAACTTACTGGCATTTGAGTAAGCCCGCCCACTGTTCCTCGTGTTGATACTAATCAATTGGCCTAAAAGTGCGGGATCGGTCTATCGATCGACGAGTTACCACGTTCAGAAAGTGGGTGCTCTTCTCTTACCCACGACTGTTCATAATTGACCCTAATACTCTTCCAGTTGTTCGGTACATATCGAGGTGACGAGTATCTCTCAAGTACCCTCCCCGACCGACGCGGGACAACCTTCTGGAGCGTGGTTCGCAACAGGACTTCTAATGAGATAATTATCAAGGTACCCACAAAAAATCCTTGGAGGTTTCCGTCCTACTCGCTCAACTTACTACTTCCCCACAGATCGCAAATACTGGAACCTCGGCGACACCCTTCACATTTGTGTTGCCATTCAACACAGTCGCGAGCACCGGCACAGTTCAAACCCTGTCCGGTACTGCAACAGCGAGCAACTCGCCTAGCAATCCGAACTCGATTGTACCCAGAACGAGCAGCGTCGCAACTGGGAAGACATTCAACTTCAACGCAGGCCCCGTGAGCCTCAATGTGATCACGTTCGTTGCTTATTGAGGTACTGCGGGACGCTTTCGCCATTCGGTAGCCAGCGCTTTTCGAACATGTATGTGGGTTCATGACTGTCTGAATGTTGAAACCTTTATCAGGGAACGCCAAGGAAACATGTTAAGAGAGACCGCCACTTTGGAGTTCTAACTGGCACGAGGTCCGGGTAACGAACGAGGACTCTCAGGTTCATTTTTTGCCAATCACTGACTCCGTTCGCATTCTTCGGACTCTTGGCAACTCGAATTGCTCTGCGGGTGTAAGCTTTTGGTAGGAACGTAACCCGTGGACCGGACTCCCCGCTAAATCAGATAGGTACCGCGCACGATGTTCCCCGACTCCACGGAGTGTAAGTAGATTTCTGATAATGCAAATCGTCCGCTTCCTCTGTACATCGAACCTCCAATTGTAAAAATCTTGATCCGTAGTAAGTTTTTGAACCCTTCTGGCGGCTTGGAAGCTGGGTGGACCTACTTACACCCCACCCAGCCCCGCGGCTCCACATTTTCACTTCCTCTGGGTGGACATGGGAAATATACGACGTCCACTCGGGTATGCACATCGACAAGCAGCTAAGGTTTCACATAACCAATCTTGTCTCGACATCTATGTTGGAGAGATGGTCTCAAATGCAAGCACTGTGATTTTGATCTCAGGCATATGAGGAGGTGGAACGAACAACCCTCCGAGTCTGCGTCATACAGACGCTTTCAGCAAAAGGCTCCTTGGGCTGTTTTTCAATCCTACCTACTGGCTAGGTCTCTTTGCCTTGCCTCTTAATCCAGGGTACAACGGTCTTCTGTCAGTTCCGACACATCCCTGAGCTAGGATACTTTTTGGTTACATGAGCCTTAACTCTCGGGAAGTCGTGGACTGGCACCGCGGGACGGTACGGATGGAGCGTCGATAGCTATCGCTGTGGTGTCCAACCCACTTGGTAAGCCTACTGGACATGGAGTCACATACACTTGAAAATTTCGCGAGTCTCCTCTGGTGTCATCATGCCTTCTCCGCATGCTTTACTGCGAGCTGAACGTCGTTTCATCGTGCGCTTCGGAGCGAATTTCATCGCGCGAAAAGTCGTCGACGACATAAGCCATTTCTCGTCAGAAAATGAGCTGTGAGAACCCTATGGTTACCGCAGCACACTCGTTTCATTCACTTTTCATGCGACATACATCGATGCATACCATTGAATCAGTTCTTCCGTACGTACATCTCGTCTCCGTTACGGACGAGATAAGGTTCCTCAACGGATCTAATCTCACTGACGAGTTGATGGGGTCATATCATTGCGAGGTCGCTTATCCGAAACTTTGTCAAATCCTCGTCCAACTTTCTGAGGGCGAGCCCCCGACAGACTTGCCACGGTGCTTTCTCAGACTCAGCTACTAAAGCAGAAACTCTATCCTCTCATTTCATGGTACTTATCGACCTCGTCATTGTCAGTAAAACCAACCGCGCATCTCACATTAACCTCTACCGAAAACGTTGCGAGAGCCCACACACAGGTCCGCACCGGGTTATCAGAAGAACGCCAGACCCAACGGTCGTAAATTACGTTCCTTTGCTGGCAATTCTAGCGGTAAATCTGCAAAGCTCTCTACCCAAGCGCTCTCAAAGCGCCTGCAATCCACCGGACAAGTCCGAGCGCCAAGGAATCGGGGCGGGAGGTCGCTCCCATGTAATGTCTCGCCATGAGCGTTCTATCAAGTGCTGGAGGACACGTATCGTGTCTTGTACAGCCTGCACTTTGTTAACCCGCATTTAGACGGACAAAGAAGACCAATGACCTAGCCTTGACTACTCTCGCGACACTCAGTGGAGTGAAATATGTCCAATGAGGGCCTATTCTAACCCCTTTTTCATGAATTTGCTTCTTCCGACATCTCCGAGCTCTCCGTCAACGACTGTTCTTGTATTCTCCCTACCATGGACTGTGGCTGCCTGCGGATTCATTATTCTGATTTCCATCTCCATCTACCCACTCATGTCGAATTGAATGGGAGTTTGTAACCCCCCTGCTTGCACTCTACTATAAATACTCGATGCGTTCTGACCTTCGAAGAACCATCATTAGGATCTCTCTCCTCTTCTTCGGTACTCTCTCTGAACACCTCAACACCAGTTTAGCATGCCCACGCCAATCTCCCAGATCGCGTTGATCACTGCCGGGACCTGGGTTCTTTGGCGCGTATTGCAACGCGTCTTCACCAAGAACCCCCTGGACAACATTCCTGGACCGTCTAGCAAGTCATTCTTTGCAGGTATGTTCTGTCATCCCCACCACTTCCGGTCCTTTGTTTATTCGGAGCTAGGACATTTCGAACATCTTTGGAGCCCTAACGGCTGGGAGTTCCATACGACCATCTCAGAGAAATGTAAGAATCGATGAGACCGCCACTATTACTTGCATCGGTAACGAATGTCTCATGTATCAGATGGTGGTGTTTTAAAACTTGATGGTGCCTTTGGGGTATGGTTTTCGCATCCATCTTTCGTCGCTACGTTGATATTGACCATCTCATCAGGCAAAGACGCTCTACGTTTATGACCCCAAGGCTCTTCATCATATTTTGGTCAAAGTACGTCCTGATCGCATTATTATTTTTCGGCGTTTAGGGCCTAATAATTACTCCTAGGATCTCTACACTTTCGAAGAAGATGAAGGTTTCACTGTGTAAGTCTCCATCGCTTGATCAAAAGCACGATCTTTTTCGATTGATTTTTCACGCAGTGGCGCCGACCTCTCCTTCGGCAAGGGTCTCTTTGCTACCACTGGTGACCAACACCGTAAGCAGAGGAGAATGTTAAACCCTGTCTTCTCGATTGCCCACATGCGTGAGATGGGTGAGTTACCTGGATTCCCAGGCTGGCGTGTACTAAGTAAATCTTCTTGCCACCAGTTCCCATCTTCTACGACGTCGCTGAGAAGGTAAGAATACAGATTGTCTAACGCTATCCGACTCGGTGGTCTGACCTGGAACAGCTGCAAGGCACCTTCTTGAAGAAAGTTTCTAAAGGACCCCAAGAGGTGAGTAAGATATCATTGAGTCCTCGTAGCTATTCCTAACTTAGGCAACTCAGATAGATGTAATCCACTGGATGGCAAGAACCGCTTTGGAGCTCATCGGCCAAAGTGGGTTGGGATACACGTTCGACCCATTGACGGAAGATGCTCCTGAGCATCCATATGTCAAAGCCGCGAAGATGTATATGTAAGTCTTTCGACTTCATCATTCATTCTTGCGCTTGGACTCACCCAATGGCTATCGTATATACAGTCCCGTTGCCAACACCATGATGACATCTCGTTTCTACCTCCTTCCCGCGCTCAGCAAGATCGGAACTCCAGCTTTTCGTAAATGGGTCATGGACATCCTTCCTTGGAAGAACCTTCACGATGTTCGCGATATCATCAACAAGATGAACGAAACTGCTGTGGAGATTATCGAGTCCAAGAAGAGGGCTATCCAGGCTGGAGACGATTCGATTTCTCGCCAGGTTGGACGTGGAAAGGATATTATCAGTACACTCAGTACGTGCTATTCCGACTCATTGGCCTGTTGGAGGAAAAGGTTACGGATACTGATGACTCGCTGTGCTTTTAGTTAAGGCGAATATGGAGGCCGATGACGCAGACAGGCTTCCGGATGAAGAGCTCCTTGGGCAGGTTTCGTACGTCATCTCTCCTTCAATTGTCATAGTATAGTGCTATTCTGACTGCGCCACCTAACAGGACTCTCACTTTCGCAGCAACCGACTCTACCTCGACTGCTCTCTCTCGTACGATGCACGTCCTCTGTGAGCATCAGGATGTACAAGATAAACTGCGGGCGGAGATTAGAAAAGCGCATGAGGAGCATGGGCCGCGCTTGCCGTACGATGTAATTGTCTCCCTTCCGTTGTTGGATGCTGTGTGCAGGGAGACCCTCCGTTTGTACGTCTATTCCCCCCCCCGTGTCTCCGTGAGATCTTAGCAATTACTTATCACGCCGGATAGGTACCCACCTGTGTCTACAGTCCTTCGAGAGTGAGTACATTTCCATTCTCCTCTTGTCACATGGATAGATTTGAATCCATCCCAACAACAGAACCCGCGCAGACGTCGTCCTCCCCTTCTCGAAACCCATCATTGGGAACGACGGGAAAGAGATGACAGAGGTGCTCGTACCCAAAGGCACGAAAGTCTTCCCATCGATCCTGGGTTCTAATAGAAATCCGGATATTTGGGGAGCTGATGCGTATGAGTGGAAACCCGAGAGGTGGTTGGAGGGACTGCCAGAGAGTGTAATTGGGTCAAAGATTCCTGGAATTTATTCGCATTTGTTAGTATCCCCCTTTGGCTCTTCCTCCCTTTGACATTGGAAGCATCTTTCGCTGATCCACGCTGTTACATTACAGGATGACTTTTATCGGGGGCGGGCGGGCGTGCATCGGGTTCAAGTTTTCGCAGTTGGAAATGAGTACGTGTCTTCCTCCCCTCTCTTTCCCTCTCCCTCGCCCTTCGAAGTCGATTGACTGACATGGACATGGACTTAAACTTCCACGCTGCACAGAGATCGTCTTGTGCCTCCTCCTCGACAAGTTCCGATTCAAATTGCCCAAGGATAAAGAGATCTTTTGGCAGATGACTACAATGACCGCCCCGACTGTCAATGGCGACCCAAAGCCTCAGCTGCCGTTGGTTGTTAGCCTGGCTGATTGAAATTATCGGTGAAGGAGGATTTGTCTCCTTTTTTCCCCTTGTATTCTTTCTCAATAACTTCGGTACATACAGTTCGATCTTCGTTTGTTGTTTTGTTGTTTTTTTCTTACAAGTAGCAATTAAAGACTTATCCTCGTTCGATTCAAGTACATATTCCTCTTTAATATACGTTCTCATTTGCTCGAACAGAACCATACCCTTAGAAGTGAGGACAAACTCTGGCGGATAGGACTCTAGGTTTCATAAGCAAGTATCAAAGTGATCCCTATTTTTCCATTCGAACTAGACCAGGGTGTAAACGGTGTGTCAGCCACCTTTCGAGGAACCAACTACATATAGACATACTATTGATATATACACGGCGGGACGACGACGATCGACGCCAGCCGTAGCAATCTTTAAACGGCCGCAAGACAACCTAAGCGTGACGATCGTTAACCGGCAGCCGCTGGGTAGATCGTCGGCGTCCGTTGATCATCGATCAGCGATCATGATCACCAACATCAAGAATGAGAAAGTTGGGTGGTTGAAGGAAGAGGAAGCCAGGTTTCCTTATATGTATGCCAAGGCGGACTCGCAGCTGAGCCCAAGGCCAAGGACGGAGTGATGAGTAATTACCGAGTGCATAAAACAAACGGATTTGTTTTGGGGTGTAAGGAATTCGAATTATGAATGAATAGGATGGTGAATAGATCTGTACTTACGGATGTTGGCAAAATATCTGATGTTGTGATCTATTGCATATAGCTCAACGGTTGAATACACATTTGAACCGTCATTGGTAGGGCGACGATATTGAAGCGTACCTTTCCTCTTCAAGTTCCCTGTGTTACACCTCTCGAACTGGGCTAAATCAATTTGGGAGGGTTCTGTCCGGTTGTTGGGTGCCGGTCAACGTCACTCAGCCGTAGTGCCTAGGCGTCCCATTGAAACCGCCATATCACACTCCTGCTCCGAAGGTCGATACACACGTGAGTTCGAACGCCCGATTTCCACGTTCACATGTACAAAGTTAAAGCTTAAAGAGAACTCGAGAGCAATTTACATCTTCAGTCGATGCAATGTTGCTCCCCCAGCGGTCGCAGTGGCCGACTTGGTCGCAACAGCGAGCTCGTATTTGTACAGAGTCATAGCGTAGGTGCCGGGTTTCATGTAAGGACTCTCAAAATCGCTACTCACTGACGCTCCCTTGATTATTGGTATTCCTAAATAGCGGATCACCAGAAGCACTCTCATATCCCGTATCCCGTCCCAGTGATGATCATCCATACACCAACTTCATTCTCGCCTATTCCACGGACCAGGTTTACGAGTTGAGATTAAAAACGTCGCTGCTTTGGATGAAGCTGCTGCAGTTGACGACTGAACCGGGCGGTGAAGCGATGTTCGCCGACGGAGGTTCTGCGGTTATGCTTTCGTTAACAATTATAGGTTGAGATCTTTATGATTACAGGGCGGCTCTACTTACTGGATCTCCATATGATTGCGGGGTATTTTTACTTGGCGACATAGTAGCTAGAAGAAGTTGGGCAGAAACTCACCCCAGGGGTGCGACGGATACCTGCGTCCTGTGTCAAGATTTCAGCTTCTCGTGTGATTTGATGTAGTTGATTATTTTTCCGGTACGCAGGATGCACCGATGGCAGAGCTGATATTAATCTTCTTGCTGTCTGGATCTTGGATCTAAGTGGTTGGGTCAGAGTATGCACTGTGTCGAAGCATCGGCAAAGTAGGAAACCTCGATGCCATTGAACTTCATGAACGTATCAGAAAGTTGGTGTCCTTCCGTTACCGGTGATTGCTCGTATTGAGCCTCTGACTATCCCAGTTGTCCAGTACATATCAAGGTGGCGAATACTAGTATCCTATAGTATCTCTCGAGCTCCTCCCCCACCCACCTGGGACAACCTTCCAGAGCGTGGTTTGCAACGGACCGTCCGATGAGATAATTATAAAGGTACCCACAAACAACCCTTTGGAGACTTCCGTCCTGCTCGCTGGACTCAGATACGTTTTTCCGACAAATCGCAGGAACCTCGGCTACACCCTTCAATCTGTGTTGCCATTCAACGTGGTTGCGAGCGCTGGTACGGTTCGAACAATGTCCGGTAGTGCGACAGCCAGCAATTCGCTCAGCAATTCGCCCAGCAATCCGACTCGACCATTGGAAAGACATTCGACCTTGACGCATATGTGCATGAAGTGACGCCTATTCATTGTATAGATTCTCCTCTGACGTCATCGTACCTTCCCTGCATGCTTCGGTACGAGCTGCGTGTTCGACATTCCGGAGAGCGAACATCATCGCGCGAAAGCTCAACGACATAAGCCATTTCTCGTCAGAACATGCGCTGTGAGACCCGTATTGATACCGCAACACGCTGTTTTCATTTACTTCTCAAGCGATAGACATCGGTGCGTACCATTGAATCAGTTCCCCGTACGTACGTCTCGTCACAGACGCCGAGAGTACAAGGATAAGATTCCTCGACGAATCTAATCTCCCTGATGAATTGATGGGGTCAATGATTGGCTGGAGGAGGCTTTCTTCAACTTTGAACCAAATCCTAGCGAGCCAACGAACCCCCAATAGACCTCGCATGATGCTTTCTGTAGCAGGATCCCATGACCTTCATTTGACAGCATCCCATCGACGATGAAGACGTTAATTATAACTAACCCGCCATCTCCTGTTGGATCGGGAGAACCCACTCGCGGGTCCGACCCTCTCACCACTAGCTATCGTAACTTACGTTCCTGCTGCCAAATATAGTGGTCAATGTCCAAACATCACCGCCCAATCGCCTCTTTCAAAGTGCTTGCAATCCACCAGACAAGTCCGTCGAGATCAGCAATTCAATTGGGCGGGAGCTCACCCCCATGTCACGTCCCTGCACTTGCATGCGAATTTTGTCCATGACGAAGGTTCTGGAGAACACACATCGCGTCTTGTACGGCCTGCACTTCGTTCACCCGCATGAACACGGACGAAGAAGACCAATGACCTAGGCTTGATTACTCTCGCGACACTCCGTGGACTCTTCGAGAAACCTATTCCAACTCCTTTATACGAGATCTCCGTCAACATCCCATATCGCCTTCCCCCGGAAATGAACTGTGGCTGCCTGAGGATTCGTTATTTTGGTTCTCATCTCCATCTACCCACTTACGTCGAATTGAATGGGGAGCTTGTAACCCCGCCTACTTGGACTGCACTATATATACTCGATGCGGTCACGGTATAGACTTTGAAGTACCATCATTAGGATCTCTCTCCTCTTCTTCGGTACTCTCTCTGAACACCTCAACACCAGTTTAGCATGCCCACGCCAATCGCCCAGATCGCGTTGATCACTGCCGGGACATGGATTTTTTGGCGCGCTTTGCGACGTGTCTTCACCAAGAACCCCCTGGACAACCTTCCGGGACCATCTAGCAAGTCTTTCCTCACAGGTATGTCCCATCATCTCTCCGCCACTCACGGTCCCTTGTTAATTTGGGGCTAGGACATTTCGAAGATCTTTGGAGCCATACCGGCTGGGAGTTCCATAGGACGATCTCAGAGAAGTGTAGGGATCGATGAGACCTTCACCATTACTTGCCTTGATAACGAATGTTTCATGTACCAGATGGTGGTGTTTTAAAACTTGATGGCGCCTTTGGGGTATGGCTTTCATATCCATCTTTCGTTGCGAAGTTGATATTGACCATCTCATCAGGCAAAGACGCTCTACGTCCATGACCCTAAGGCTCTTCATCATATTTTGGTCAAAGTACGTTCTGATCGCATTGTCGTTTGTCGGCATTTATAACCCAAAAAACACTCCTAGGATCTCTATACTTTTGAAGAAGATGAAGGTTTCTCTGTGTACGCCTCTACTGCTCTATCAAAAGGGCGATCGTTCCGATTGACATTTCACGCAGTGGCGCCGACCTCTCCTTCGGCAAGGGTCTCTTCGCTACTACTGGTGAGCGACACCGTAAACAGAGGAAGATGTTGAACCCTGTCTTCTCGATTGCCCACATGCGTGAGATGGGTGAGTTACCTCCATTTTTAAGCTGGCATATTCTTAGTGAACCTTCTTGTTTCTAGTTCCCATATTCTACGACGTTGCTGAGAAGGTAAGAATTCAGGCTGTCTAAAGATATTCGGCTCAGTGGCCTGACCTGGAACAGTTGCAAGACACCTTCTTGCAGAAAGTTTCCAAAGGACCCCAAGAGGTGAGTAAGATGACATTGAGTCTTTAGCGATATCCCTAAATTCACGTACAAATCAGATCGATGTGATCCACTGGATGGCGAGGACTGCTTTGGAGCTCATCGGCCAAAGTGGGCTGGGATACACGTTCGACCCACTGACGGAAAACGCTCCTGAACATCCGTATGTCAAAGCTGCCAAGATGTACATGTACGTCCCTATCCAACACTCCCAATCTTTTTGCGCCTCAACTGAACCAATGGTTATCGTACAGTCCCGTCTCCACCACCACCACCATGATGACATCTCGTTTCTACCTCCTCCCCACGCTCAACAAGATCGGGACTCCGGCCTTCCGTAAATGGGTCATGGACATCGTTCCCTGGAAGAACCTTCACGACGTTCGCGATCTCATCAACACGATGAACGAGACTGCTGTTGACATTATAGAGTCTAAGAAGAGGGCTATCAAAGCTGGAGACGATTCGATTGCTCAGCAGGTTGGACGCGGAAAGGATGTTATTACTACACTCAGTACGTGCCATTTCGGCCCATCGGTCTGTTAGAGGCAAAGGTCAGGGATGCTGATGACTTGTTGCTTTTAGTTAAAGCAAATATGGAAGCAAATGAGGCAGATAGGCTTCCGGATGAAGAGCTTCTTGGGCAAGTCTCGTACGTTGTCACTCCTCCAAATGTCGTTTCCTAGTCTTACTCTGACTGCACTACCTAGGACTCTCACTTTCGCAGCAACCGACTCCACCTCGACTGCGCTCTCCCGCATTATGCACGTCCTTTCCGAACACCAAGATGTACAAGATAAGTTACGAGCGGAGATTAGGCAAGCGCATGAAGAGCATGGACCGCGCTTGCCTTACGACGTGCTTGTCGCACTTCCGTTGCTGGATGCTGTCTGCAGGGAGACACTTCGTTTGTACGTTCATTCCCCTCCTCGAGTTCACACTATATCCTAGCATTTATTAACCACGGCGGCCAGGTACCCACCTGTGCCTACACTTCTTCGAGAGTGAGTACAGTCCAGTCTCATGCTGACTGGTGAGACTGAATCTAGAATATTTACAACAGAACACGTTCGGACGCCATCCTCCCCTTCTCGAAACCCATCATCGGGAACGACGGGAAAGAAATGACAGAGGTGCTCGTCCCCAAAGGCACGAAAGTCTTCCTGTCGATCTTGGGCTCGAATAGCAATCCAGATATTTGGGGACCTGATGCGTATGAGTGGAAACCTGAGAAATGGTTGGAGGGACTGCCGGAGAGCGTGATTGGATCGAAAATTCCTGGGATTTATTCGCATTTGTTCGTATTTTCTCTCTTTTCCTTTCTTCGAAGTTTGAGGGAGGCATTTTTGCTAATCTGCATACAGGATGACCTTCCTCGGAGGCGGACGTGCGTGCATCGGATTCAAGTTTTCGCAGTTGGAAATGAGTACGTGTTTTCTTCCACTCTCTCTCTCTCTCTCTCGCCCCTTGGAACCGATTCACTGACATGGATTCGAACTTCCACATTACACAGAGATTGTCACGTCCCTCCTCCTCGACAAGTTCCGATTCGACCCCCCAAAGGATAAAGAAATTTATTGGCAGATGGCTGCGATGACCTCCCCAACTGTCAATGGGAACCCGAAGCCTCAGCTGCCGTTGGTTGTTAGTTTGGCTGATTGAACTTGTTAGTGAAGTAGAATTTCTTTTCTTTTCCCTCTCAGTGTACGCCACTACATCTTCCATCCTCCATCCTCTAGTCCTCTAGTACCTTAAAAGATAGGTCCTCGATTAGTTTAGTTCTGTTTATTTCTTGGTGACTTCCTCTTTGGTCAGTTCTTTCTAGATTTGTCCTTCCTGCATTCCGTAAAAATATGAATATGCTTGCATTGACTTCTGTATGTGTTCGTCGTCATGGACAGAGTGTCCCCTACAAGTCCCCTAATATCTCATTTCTGAGAAGAAAGTGCCTAAAGCGACGCCGTGGTTCAACCATGGTGTCACTTTTCCTTATCTCTCTGGAGACAGTCGATCTAGAGGTATTACCGGCTTGAGTCAAGGCAGCGAATACATCTAGGGTGCTAAGACATATAACGCAACCCAATGGATACGACCAACAGATTCTTTTTACAGATGAAGTCCTAAGTGCACACTAGAGGGATTGAATTTTGAAGAACACCCACACTGTCCCGTATTTTCAGACTCAATATGGCGAGCTAGCGTCCGTCAAATAGACCCATATACCTGGATCCCAATGCCGTAGCGAAGCAAAGCAGGTCTTGTATGGTTTAGAGATCGCTCGTGATCGTATTTTTTCTTTTAAGTAGCGAGCAGGCTTACCCTCGTTCGATCTACATACACCTCTCCAATATATGTTCTCATCTCATCGGCTCAAACAGAATCACATCTTGGAAACGAAGATAAAATGTAGCAAATAGTACTATATGATTCACAGCTCAGTACCGAAGCAAGCCCTTACCAGACGAAAGTAAGACGTAAGACCCTCAAAGGTGACCCAGCCGCCTAAAAGCCTAAAACGAAAACGACATGGTGATCTTCCAAATTCATCGGGATCAGCTATACCCCGGCGGGACGACGATCCACGTCAACCGTAAGTATGTAACTGTCCTTACCTACGAGCAATCCCTGAACGGCCGTAGGGCATCCTACATCTAGAACAACCTAGGCGCGTCGAAGATAAAGTTGAGGGGACCTGTCATGGACGAAACAAAGCGGTTGCTAACCGGTGGGTGGGTGAATCGTCGGCGTCCGTTGATTAGCAATCATCATCATCGACAAAATGGGTTGGAAAAGGGGGTAGGAGAGGATGGTAGGAGGAAGAGGAAGTCGGGTTTCCTTATATGTATGTCAAGGTGGCATAGGAAAGCCCAGGCTACCCCTGACTTGGAGGTCGAAACGATTGACTATATTGGGGGAGCAAGAAAAGGAGCAAGTTAGGTGGAAAGGGAAGAAGAAGACTCACAGGAACCTATCCCCAGACGACCCAGAAATAATAACATTAGTTTTGATCGTGTCCGCCCGCGACGAGGGTACCCGAAGTTATTCCGTTCGAGGGTGCGTGCAGTAGTTAGTATTGTCAACTCAAGAGTATTTCAGGAAGATGAGAACAGAAAGGATGCTCACGAATGTTAATGGTGCAACGGATGATCTGCGTATCAAGCGGAGACTCACCCCAGGGGTGCGACGGATATATGCATACTGTGTCAAGCTTTCAGCTTCGCATGCGAGTTGATGAACGCTATTGTTTCCTACGCGAGTAGCACTGTAAGTTGCACCGATGTCAGAGTTGATATTACTGGTCTTGGTGCCTGTATCTTGGACCTAGAGCGATTGAGCTAGAATGCATGCGGTAGGAAACCCCGATGCATTGAACTTCGTGTAAGTATCAGAAGGTTGCACCTTTCCGTTGCCAGTGATTGTTCGTGTTGACCCTCATATTCTCCCGGTTGTCTGGTACATATCGAGGTGAAGAACGCCAGTATTTCTCGAGTTCCTTCCCCGACTGACCTGGGACAACCTTCCAGAGGGTGGTTGGCAAGGGAGCGTCCGATGAGATCATTATAAAGGTACCCACAAACAAGCCTGCTCGCTCAACTTAGATATTCTTTCCCAACGGATCGCAAATATCGGAACCTCGGCTACACCCTTCGATCTGTGTTGCCATTCAACACAGTTGCGAGCGCTGGTACGGTTCGAACATTGTCCGGTAGTGCGACAACAACCAATTCGCCTTGTAATCCGGCAATCCTACTCGACTGCAGAACGAGCGGTGCCACTGGAAAGACATTGAGCCTTGACGCTTATGTGCATGACGTGACGCCTATTCACTCGAAATTTTCTAGACTCTCCTCAGACGTCATCGCACCTTCTCTGTATGCTTCGGTATTGAACGTCGCCTGTTCGGGCAGTCCGGAGCGCGACTATCATCGCGCGAAAGCTCAACGACATAAGCCATTTCTCGTCAAAAATGGGCTGTGAGACCCGTATAGATACCGCAGCACCCTAGTTTCATTCACTTCTCAAGCGATAGACATCGATGCGTACCATTGAACCAGTTCTCCCGTACGTATGTCTCCGTCACGGACGCCAAGTACTACACAGATAAGATTCCTCACCGGATCAAATCTCCCTGATGAATTGATGGGGTCAATGATTCGTTGGAGGGATTCGTTTGTAGCGCGAAAAGTAGGGCTAGGATCTGGTTCAAGGTTGCAGTTCAGATAAGCCTGGTGGACCTCATATGATGCGTTATGTAGCAGAATCCTTCTATTTTTATTTTTTCATTGCATCCTATTAACGTCTTCATCGTCAATAATAACTAACCCCCCATCTCCCATTAATTAGAACCCACCCAAAGGTCCGACCCTCTCCGAGTCACCGCAGAAAGAGTCCCCAACTGTCGGAACTTACGTTCCTGCTGCCAACTCTAGTGGTGAATGTCCAAAACTCAGCGCCCAATTGTTGATGTCAAAGTGCTTGTAATCCACCAGACAAGTCCGAGCGCCAAGTCAGCAAATCAATTGGAGCGGGACTGGCTCCCATGTAACGTCCTCCATTGGCATGCGTTCTTTCTATGACGAAAGGGCTGGAGGACACGTATCGCGTCTCGTACAGCCTGCACTCCATTCACCCCACATGAACACGGACGAAGAAAACCAATGACCTAGGCTTGATTACTCTCGCGACACTCCGTGGGGGGACTCTTCAAAAAACCTATTCCAACTCATTTTTTCCGAATTCTCCGTCAACAACCCTTATCGTCTTCTCCCGAAAATGGACTGTGGCAGCCTACGGATTCATTATTTTGGTTCCCATCTGCATCTACCTTACGTTGAGTTGAATGAGGAGCTTGTAACCCTGCCTACTTGGATGCCACTATAAATTCTCGATGCGTTCTGGCCTTTGAAGTACCATCATTGGGATTTCCCTCCTCTTCTTTGATCTCCTTTCTGAATACATCAACACTAGTTTCACTTAGCATGCTCACGCCAATCGCCCAGATCGCGTTGATCACTGCCGGGACCTGGGTTTTTTGGCGCACTTTGCGACGTGTCTTCACCAAGAACCCCCTGGACAACATTCCTGGACCATCTAGCAAGTCATTCCTCGCAGGTCTGTCCTATCATCTCTCCGCCACTCCCGGTCCCTTGCTGATTCGGAGCTAGGACATTTCGAGCATCTTTGGAGCCCTACCGGCTGGGAGTTCCATTCGACCATCTCAGAGAAGTGTAAGGATTGATGAGACCTTCACTATCACTTGCCTTGATAACAGATGTTTCATCAGATGGTGGTGTTTTAAAACTTGATGGTGCCTTTGGGGTATAGTCTTCATATCCATCTTTCGTCGCTACATTAGTATTGACCATCCCACCAGGCAAAGACACTCTACGTTTATGACCCCAAGGCTCTTCATCATATTTTGGTTAAAGTACGTTCCGATTACATTCTCGTTTGCCGGCATTGAGAAGCTAATCATCATTCTAAGGATCTCTACACTTTTGAAGAAGATGAAGGTTTCACTGTGTACGCCTTTATCCCTTGATCAAAAGCACGATATTTCCGATTGACATTTCACGCAGTGGCGCCGACCTCTCCTTCGGCAAGGGTCTCTTCGCTACTACTGGTGAGCGACACCGTAAACAGAGGAAGATGTTGAACCCTGTCTTCTCGATTGCCCACATGCGTGAGATGGGTGAGTTACCTCCATTCCTAGCGGGCACAGCCTAAATGAACATTCTTGTTTCTAGTTCCCATCTTCTACGACGTCGCTGAGAAGGTAAGCATCCAGGCTGTGTAAAGATATTTTTGGCTCCGTGGCCTGACCCGGAACAGCTGCAAGATACCTTCTTGAAGAAAGTTTCCAAAGGACCTCAAGAGGTGAGTGAGATGTCATTGAGTCTTTGTAGGTATTTCTAACTTCATATCTCAGATTGATGTGACCCACTGGATGGCGAGGACTGCTTTGGAGCTCATCGGCCAAAGTGGGCTGGGATACACGTTCGACCCATTGACGGAAAACGCTCCTGAGCATCCATATGTCACAGCTGCGAAGATGTACATGTACGTCCCTACCACGTACTCCCAAACCTTCTGCGCCTCTACTGATCCAATGGCTCTCGTATACACAGCCCCGTTTCCAACACCATGATGACATCTCGGTTCTACCTCCTCCCCATGCTCAACAAGATAGGGACTCCGGCCTTCCGTAAATGGGTCATGGACATCGTTCCTTGGAAGAACCTTCACGACATTCGGGATATCATCAACACGATGAACGAGACTGCAGTTGAAATTATTGAGTCCAAGAAGAGGGCTATCGAAGGGGGAGACGATTCGATCGCCCGACAGGTCGGACGCGGAAAGGATGTTATTAGTACACTCAGTACGTTCCATTTCGGCTCATTTGCCAGTTAGAGGAAAGGTTCAGGGATGCTGATGACTTGTTGCTCCTAGTCAAGGCAAATATGGAAGCGAATGAGGCGGATAGACTTCCAGATGAAGAGCTTCTTGGGCAAATTTCGTATGTTATTACCTCTTTGATCCTCGTTTTCCAGTCTCACCCGACTGTACTATCTAGCACTCTCACTTTCGCAGCAACCGACTCCACCTCGACTGCTCTCTCCCGAACAATGCACGTCCTGTGCGAACACCAAGATGTACAAGACAAGTTGCGAGCGGAGATTAGGAAAGCGCATGAGGAGCATGGACCGCGCTTGCCGTACGATGTGGTTGTCTCGCTTCCGTTGTTGGACGCTGTCTGCAGAGAGACTCTTCGTTTGTACGTTCATTTCCCTCCTCTAGTTCCCACTGTATCCTAGCACTTACTGATCATCGCGGATAGGTACCCACCTGTGTCTACAATTCTTCGAGAGTGAGTACAATTCAGACTCGTGGCTGGCAGGCGAGACTGAATCCAGAATATTTATAACAGAACACGCTCAGACGTCATCCTCCCCTTCTCGAAACCCATCATCGGGAAGGACGGGAAAGAGATGACAGAGGTGCTCGTACCCAAAGGCACGAAAGTGTTCCCGTCTATCTTGGGCTCGAATAGGAATCCGAATGTCTGGGGACCTGATGCGTACGAGTGGAAACCCGAGAGGTGGCTGGAGGGACTGCCGGAGAGCGTAACCGGGTCGAAGATTCCTGGAATTTATTCGCATTTGTTAGTACCACCCCTTTCTTTCTTCGTTCCTTCGTTCGTAGTAAGCATCGTATACTGATTTGCACTGGTACATTGCAGGATGACGTTCATCGGAGGCGGACGTGCGTGCATCGGGTTCAAGTTTTCGCAGTTGGAAATGAGTATGTGTCCTCTTCTTCTCTTGCCCTCCTCTCTTTCTCCCATCGAAATCGACTCACTAACATGAACTTCGACATTGCACAGAGATTGTCATGTGCCTCCTCCTCGACAAGTTCCGATTCGAACTCCCGAAGGATAAAGATATTTATTGGCAGATGGCTGCATTGACCACCCCGACCGTCAGTGGGAACCCGAAGCCTCAGCTGCCGTTGGTTGTTAGTTTGGCTGCCTGAACTTGTTCGTGAAATAGGATTTGTTCTTCTCTTTCCTCTTAGTATACGTCCCTCCATGTAACTTAGACTTCGCTTGTCGTGTTTTTCTTTCCTTTAAGTAGCGAGCAGGCTTACCCTCGTTCGATCTACACACATATGCTTCTCCAATATATGTTCTCATTTCACCCACTCAAACAGGATCATACCTTGGAAGTGAAGATGGAATGCAGCAAATAGTATTATACGTTCCACAACTCAGTATCAAATCGATCCCTAACTAGACGAGAGTAAGACGTAACACCCTCGAAAGGTGACCCAGCCACCTAAAAGCCTAAAACAAAAACGACACGGCGATCTTCCAAAACGAGGGATCAGCTATATCCCGGTGAGACGACGATCCACGTCAACAGTAAGTATGTAAGCGTCCTTACATACTAGCCATCCTTGAACGGCCGCAGGACATTCTACATCTAGAATAGCCTAAGCGCGTCGAAGATGAAGTTGGGGGACCTGTCATCGACCAAATCAAGACGATCGTTAACCGGCGGGTGGGTGGGTCGTCGGCGTCCGTTGATCAGCAATCATCATCATCGACAAAAATAGGTTGTAAAAAGGGGTAGGAGAGGATGGGGAGGAAAAGGAAGTCAGGTTTCCTTATATATATGTCAATGCGGATTCGAATTCGGAGAACCGAATTTCACCCTGACTTGGAAGTCGAAACGATTTGGTTGTGTGGAAGAAAAAGGGAGCAAGTGAAGGGAACGATTTGAAGCAAGGAGACTCACAAGAACCTATCCCCAGACGACCCAGAGATGACGTTGACCTCGATAGTGTTCGTACCCGCGACGAGGGTACCCGAAGCTATTCCGTTCAAAGTGCAGTAGTTAGTATTGCCAACTTAAGAGAATTTCGGGAGAATGAGAAGGGAGAGAATACTCACGGATGTTAACGGTGTAACGGATGTTCTGTATAAAATATAACGGGTACAATCAGCAAACCTGTCCTCGGGTGGGATACTCAGAGCCACAAAGACGTACGTTTCCTCTCCAGGTCCCGCGCGTTACACCTCTCGAGTTGGGCTGATTGGGGGCGGAAGGTGCAGGTCCCGTCCAGTTGTTCACCTTGACTTGAGGTCGGCCGCCTGTCGTCGCGAGTCATTAAAACCCGTTGCCCCGAGGGAGAATCGAAGAAACGAACGCACCAGCAAAAGCGTTTGTAGTAGCGATTTCCAAAGTTCTCGCACCGACTGATATCGTCGAAAAACATCAATAGACAGAAAGGTGCGATGAAGGGACTACTTACGCTGGTTGGAATTCAAGTTAAATCTGATTGTGAGTGGACCGATAGCTTTGAACACCGCCATAGGGAAGTTCGCGATCGAGTCTCCGACTGTGAAGGTGGCGGGGCCCCATGATCTCATCCGGGCGTCGCTTGGGCTGTTGGACGGGCAAAAAAAGGCTCAAAACAAAGTGGGCGAAGGAGGAGGAAACGGGCTTACTGCATTGTTTCGATTTTACTGTGATCAAGGCAAGGGTATAGGTGAGTAAATGGATTGGAGGAAATGGACACTGAACGTACTCTGCATTCAGGAATCCCCTCGGCGTCCCGTCAAAGTCTCCCAACTGCCATATCACGCTCCTATTCTAAAAGTCGATAAAGTCGTCAGTTCGAACGCTTGATCTCCACATTCACGTATGCAATGCTGAAGAGGCTACTTACGTCTTCAGTCGAAGCGATATTGGAAGTCAAAACTCCCCCAGCAGTCACGGTGACAGACTTGGTCGCAACACCAAGCTCGGCCTTGTACAAAGTCATAGTGTATGTTCCAGGTTTCATGTAGGGACTGGTGAAGCGGCCGTTGGAGTCTGTACGGGTCCTACAGAGAGCAACACACCAGTCAGTCAGTCAGTTGGGCATTAAATCAACCGTTCAGTGGGATCTACGGGATCCTTTACGCACCAATACTGAGCTGCGCTGTTGCTAAACCCAACCACCTGCAACCCCGCGAATTTGGATGGTACGCCGGAGGAGGTGCCGATGACGCGACCTCTGCCGGATTGGGGTACGAGGCCTTTGACGCTGAGACCTTCCCAGAAGAGGGTGTCTAAGTAAATCGTTCGATAGAGCGCCGAGTTTGGTGAGTCAGTAACTCGAGAAGGAGGACAAAAAGGCCGTTCGGAAGGACGTACTGAGGTTGGTGGATGGTTGGGAGCCAGTGGTGAACCAGAGTGCGCTGGAGGTTCTGTTAGTTCGGTAGACTGAGAGCGAGGACGGAGAGGGTAGGACGGACTAAGGACCGTGGAAGCCCATTCGGAATTCTAAGGAAGATGAATATTTGGTTACATGGACTTTAGTATGAGGAGATCAGGGAAAAGCGGACGTACGTTCGGTTTGGGTATGGCCGGAGTTCTGGATAGGACAGAAGTGATTGTGAGTGGAGGTTTCGTGGTGGAATGAACAACGTTACCATGTCTAAATAACGGTTGGAGTCGGATTTGATTCTAAGGCCCTCGGGAGAGCAGGGAGAAACTTACAATAATACAACTCCTGCTGTGCGCCTACAATTCCAGGAAATCAGCCGTCGCTCACAGAGACATATTCGCCACTCACTCCCTTGATTATTGATATCCCTGAAGAACGGACCACCCGAACCACTCTCATAACCCGTCCCANGGATGATCATCCACACACCAACTCCATTCCCGGTCACTCCGTGGATCTGATCGTCAATGAATTGACGAGAGGAGTAGAACTTGGACCTAGTCTGCGAGTTGAGGTTGAAGACATCGCTGCCTTCGATGACACTCCCGCCGTTGACGTCTGAGGCGACATAACCGTTGGGGACGGCTGAGCGACGGAGGCGGGCGATGAAGCGAAGTTCGCCGACGGATGGTTCTGCGGTTATGCTTTCGGGCAAGGGTATGGGTTGGTATTTTTACGGTGGTAGGGGAACTCGACTTACTGGGTTGCCATATGAATTGCGGGGTCGTTATAACGGGCGACATAGTAGCTAGAAGAGATTAGGCGGGGAAGAGGTCAGGGGTGCGTATAGTCGTACTGCGTCAAAGATCCAGCTTCGCAGGTGATTTTGATGTAGTTGTTACTATTTCCTGTGCGAGTCGCGCTGCAGGTTGCGCCAACGCCAGAGTTGATATGACTCTTCTTGCTGCCAGGATCTTGAACCTAGAGCATTCATAAGTACAAGCTGGTTGAAGCACCGGCAAAGCGGCCGACCTCGATGCCGTTGAACTTCATGGAAGTGATGTCTCCGTTTGATTTGTCGACGGTGAACAGGAGACCAGCATTAGTATCGACATTGATAGAATTGCCAGAGGTGGTGAAGCCAAAGGCTGCGAACGCAACCTTTGCCAGAAGGAGCGATTGTAAGGGCAGTAGGAAGGAACGTTGTAAACGCATCGTGTAGACGGAAGAAATGTTTTGAGGGCTCCATGATTCAAACAGAGCCTTTTATACAACCGTATGCTTCGTTGGCTTGCTTATAGATACGGACGACGTTCGGAGGGCAACGTCGAAGCGACAATCAAACCGGCTACGCTTGTGGGAGATTTTCATGAGGTCATGCAGACTCCTGTGCCCCTTGAGAATGCAAAAAGTCTGCAAGGGCCTGCGCCGGTCTGCGCAGGGAGTCTGAACTATGGATCCGAAGTGTGCATAGGGTCGGACAAACCTAGGAGCCTGGGGGGAAGACCCCGTAGACTGCGGCCCCCGCGTTGATGATGCCACACACGGGCGGTCGCACGGTGGAAGCCGAGAGGACAGAGCGAGGATGCTTCGACAACGGGGCCTTCGTCGTCTCCATTGTCTCGCCCAGAGATGGCCAGAGGGCAAAGGACGGCTGCCATGGCATTTTCTGGGCTGTGGCCAGGACGCGTGTCACATGAACGGGCTAATTACGCGACGCGGTAGCACGTGGGGCGATCTGATTGTCCGTATTTGGCAGCTACCATTTATGCGTGACGACTCGGCACGGCGTGTTGTGGTGCCTCTGCCAGAGCCTGCGGGACTCATTTTCAACTTGCACACTGATTTACATGCCATTCGCTTGACCTTCTTCTCCGATTTCCCTTTTCTTTCGAACAATACTTTTCTTTCTCTTTTATTCCTCCAAAACCGTCTCCGATGTCGTCCATTCCTGTGCGTCCATCCCGCCTCCCAATGCCCTCCTGGCTCTCAACCATCGCTAACGCTATCTCCTCCAAACAGACCCGGAGGGCGACTAGGTCGACCCGCACCACCAAGGATGCAGAGAACGCCGTCGTCGTCCGACCAACGCGTGCCACTTCCTTGCGCGCCAAGGCCGCCTCAGGAGTCGCAGCCCAGGCGGCACCCGTAACAACCCGTGCAACAGCACCCACAGCAGCCTCAAAAGCAAAGGCAGTCACCCAGGAAGGAGAAGGAAATGTAGGAAAGCGGAAGAGGGAGGCCCTGGCAGAAGTACCGACAGGGGCCAACAAGTCCAAGCCAGGCGCGTCAGGAGCCAAGGGCAAGGAGAAGGAAGGAGCTGTGGCAAAGACGACAAAGACGACGACGACGACCGCCGCCACTACTACGACTCGTGTTCTTCGACGTGCTGGATCTGCTGCACCATCCGGCGCCACTCGAGTCGTGAAAGCCACTGTTGCAGAGACTTCTACCGGGGTCAAGAAGACTATCGTTCGGAAGGTCGATCCCAAGCCACCATCAGCTGCAGCCACCAAGGTGTTCAGAGACCCTCCCGTTGAAGAACAGAGCTCCAAGGAAGCAGAGAAGGATGAAGATGATGCAGAGACGCGTCGCGCCAACAAGAGACGTCATATGGACGCGATTCCCGAGGCCGTCACTCAACACAACCGTGTAGAACCCAACGATTCTCAGATTGAAGCCGATAAGATTGCCAAGGAGCTCAGCAAGGTAGAACCTGAGAGCTCATTCGAGCCTGAGCCTGAGCCTGAGCCACAGCAGCTATGGGACGACCTCGACGCCGATGACTGGGATGACCCGCTCATGGTAAGCGAGTACGTAAAAGACGTCGTCATTTACTGGAAGGAAATCGAGGTACGCGTCCTCTGCTCGCTGTGATAATTTTTTTCGCGTCTCATTTAGATTCTATTCGATTTGTGCAGCGAGCCACTCTCCCCAAACGGAACTACATGAACCATCAAACCGAGATCAACTGGGAACACCGTGGCATCCTCGTAGATTGGATCCTCCAAGTGCACAACCGCTTCAACCTGCTCTCAGAGTCGCTCTTCCTCACCGTGAACCTCATCGACCGGTTCCTCAGTCTCCGACCCATTTCGCTGAATAAGCTGCAACTCATGGGCCTCGCGTGTTTCTTCATTGCGACCAAGTTTGAGGAAACGTGTGCTCCGTCTGTGACCGAAATTGTATTCCTCTCGGATAACCAGTACACGGTGGCCGAGGTGCTCAAGGCGGAGATGTATATTCTGAAGATCATTGAGTGGGATTTGAGGTGCCCCGGCCCGATGAACTGGCTGCGACGTGGGAGCAAGGCGGATGAATGTGAAGGTTCGGCGAGGACTGTTGCCAAATACTTTACGGAGATTGCGTGTTTGGAGAGGAGGCTGGTGGGTGTACTGCCTTCGCTTATCGCTGCTGCGGCTCTGTGGCTCGGGAGGCTCGTTGTTGGAAGGAGTGATTGGGTATGTCTGCTGTCCTCTCTACCCTCGTGTTGGTTTGATAGATTGCTAACGTAAATGCGACTAGACCCCGAACCTTGAACATTACACTACCTTCTCGGAAGAAGAGATTTACCCGGTCGCTGGTATTATGATGGAGTATGTCTGCACGACCCCTATCCAGCACGAGTCGGTCTACAGCAAGTACTTGTCGAAGAGGCATATGAAGGTAAGCTTCATCGCTTCCTCTGTTCTTGTATCACCCCTGACGAAACCTAAATTTACAGTGCAGCTACTTCGTCCGAGCATGGGGACTGGACCGGTGGGGAGAGAACGCAGAGCATATCCCTATGGAGCGTGATGTCAAGTGGGTCAAGAGAGGTATTAGGGAAGAGCAGAAGAGGTTGGCGGAGCAGGCTGCCAAGGAGGCCGAGGGGTATTATGATTGAGATTGAAAAGATTGACGGACGGATTGACAGGATTATTGGCTCAAGCATTTATCGGATTGCACCCAACCCCCCGCCCTTCGTTGGTCCAGCTCTCACCCTTCACTTCGAGTTCCCGGTCGTTGACCCTATTTATCGCTACCCTGCTTACTATCTCATTCTCCTTTTAATAGATTGATTGATTGCAATTCGGTGATTGGTAGCTTTTTAGTTAGGACGAGTTTGATTCCCTTTCCCCCCTCCCTCTTATTACCGTTCCGTTTTTGGATACCTACCTGGATACCCTTCCCCTCCGTTTACCGACCCCCCGTATCGTCCATCAACTCTTCTGGCTGTTGCTACCTGTCCGTTATCCTCTCCGTCAAACCTTCTTCTCTGTCTTCCTATCCCGTTCGCGTCTCCTATCCTCCCCCTCTTCCTCCCTACTATGCGTCGCCCATTTCCCTTCTTTTCTCCCCTTCTTTATCTATTTGTTTCACTTATTCGAACTTAATTGTTTCCATATTCACGGTACCGTTACTCTGTTTTTTTTTCTTTGGATTTTTGATTTTTCGATCGATTGATTGATAGCCAAGTATGCCCCCCATCTTTTCTCTCTCCCTCTCTATGAATCCCTTCCCTCTCTCTTTCCTCTTTCTCTTTCTCTTGTCTCTTTTTCTTCTTCTTCTTGATTGGAGCGCTTACGTTCGTACTTTCATACTTTCACACTTCTCGCGNTTTTGTGCATTTTTTTTCTTTTTGTATTTTTCCCTTCTTTGTCATTTTCGGATGTACTTACGGTGCATATTTTGGACAATACTAGGAAAAAATGATGCATACTCTTTGGATGGGTGGGCGGTGAGRCCCCTGGATGAAGGAGAGGATGAGGGGCAAGCCAGGTTACAGGGTACGACGCGAGGCGCGTCTACGTCATAGGTGAATTGTCCCGACGCAGCTTCCACAAGTGCTTCCACGTGTTTTGCGGTATGACCGCGTCAGGGCTAGCGGAAGCTGGTGTTGCCTCCTTCAACTCAGCGACGATGTCGCCTGCGAAGACGGGAAGGTTCATTCGAGAGGGATATAGGTCTGATCTATTCAGCTCCGCTGCTGAATACAGCGGGTCGATGGGCTGTCGTTGGAATGTCTGAATTGTATGCAGACAATCTGGCAAAAGTTTTAATGCGACGCTTTTGGACCCCGTTGGCAAGGTCCGGTTGGACGGAAAGCCCTCCCCGAGTCCCCCGATGCTGTTGACCATGTCTTGCACTCTTTCTCAGACGTCACATCTGCTAGTCTCCCGTCTTTAGGTCATACATGACTTAGACGACGGCTCTCCGATTCCCAACCTCTTCCTTCGACCTGCTACGTTACGACTGTAAGAGTTCGCCCTAAGACTCCTATGCTATCCAAGTGATTGACGCTCAAGGGCAGTGCATGGCTATATCGTGCTGTGGCATGTTGACATGGCTTTGCCGCTCATGACAGTCCTCATGTTGCACGACATAAGACCCTTTGCTGGACTCGCCTCTTACCACGTCCACACCTGCTTCCTTTCTTCTGTTCCACGCGATTCTCCTTCTCTATCTTTGCCGGCATGCAACATGCCTCCGACATACTTCGACGGTGCAAGCCATTTTCGAATTGACCGGCTTACCATCAATTCTATTGCTGGAAATCAGATCTTGAATGTGGGGGAGGGTAAGGGAGCCAACCAGACGTTGCTCACGTCTCAACTTGCTCATGTAGTCATTTCAGACCTTATTCGTCGACTTGACCCGATTCTTGATGCGTCACACACTCGAAATCGCAAGAAATCTCCTCCGGATTCGGAGTGCTTCCCTGGAACAAGAGAAGGACCAATTCAAGAGATCATCGTCTGGGCGGACAGCGGCGAAATCGTGAGTTAATGTTATCTTACTCCACATAACTGTCCATAGTAAACGAAGCTTGATATAGATGCGTATTTGTACACAAGAGGCCAGCCTTTTCCTCCCAGCAATATATACCACCTTGAAAACTTCCCACATCTACTGGCTTCACGGCTTTGCAGGCTGTGGCAAGTCTTCCATCTCACTAGAAGTAGCGAAGATATTTGCTCAGTCTGGCCGCCTCCTTGCTAGCTACTTCTTCTTCCGCGGAGCCGGCGACAGGGGTACAATGGAGAGGTTTGCAGTGACGCTAGCCAGTCAATTAGTGGCTGCGATACCTGCCACAGCACCGTTGATCGAGGCCGCTGTGAGGGAAGCTCCAGGCCTAGTGACCGGCGACGTCTCTTTGGCTACACAGCTGGACCTCTTAGTCCTCTCTCCATTCCAGGCCGTGATCGAAGGTATTCGCGAAGAGAACCCTGCCAAGGGACCTTTCCTCATCGTCATCGACGGTCTTGATGAGTGCGAGGACAAGCTAGGCGTGAAAGAATTTATCGATCACATGCTCGCCTTCTTCAAAAAATACCCCGCCGTCCCACTCCGAGTCTTCATCGCCAGTCGAGTAGAGCAACACATCCGCACCCGTCTAGAGGTCGATGAGGTTCGGCTCGGCAATCTCAACAGCCACTGGCCGGGCAAGGATATCGAGAAATTTCTGCAAGAGTCATTTCGCGCTGTGGTGAAGCGGGACCGTGTCATCCAAGCCTATGTTCAAACGCACGGAGAATGGCCAACATCACGGGACATGTCCATGTTGATAGAACACGTCCAAGAATCCTTTGTTCTCGCCTCAACAAATTTCAAATATATTATCCAAACTGCCACGGAGGAGGATCCCAAGACGCCTATGGAACGCCTCCCACTTGCCCTGCAGATGAATGGCCTCGATACCGTATATGCGCAAACACTCACCCATTCGCAGCACATCCCCCATTTCCATAACATCATCTCTACCATCGCACTCCTTGTCAAACCGCTGCCAATTAGCGGGATCGCAGACCTTCTTGGCATCGAGACTTTTGAAGTCGTCCATGTCCTGTTGAACTTGCAAGCAATTATCCATGTCCCAGGTACCGACGAACGAGACGGTGTGACACTGTCCCATAAATCCCTTCACGACTTTCTCACCACCCAAAGCCGATCGGGGTCTTCTTTTGTACCACCCTCTTTTCATCTTCATCTGTCCTATTGCTGCTTTTCCTCTGTCTTTCAAAAGGACAATGGGGCGGCCTATGATTACGGCAAGCTCAAATTTTCCAGTCATTGGGGGCTACCATCATTAGACGCTTGCGATTTCACCGATGGGATTGAGCAACTCAAGGCTGGCCAACCTCCGCGGACCGATAGATTTCCTTATCACGCGTTCCTCTGCAGCGGGTTGTTCTACTCCCTTTTTTGGGCTGCTGAAATATGGGACGACGATCCACTCACCGAGTGTGCCAAGCAATTGGCGCTCGCGCTGGAATGTCCTGACCACCGCACTGAACTCTGGCTCAAACAAGAGTTCATTTACGGTCTCCCGGATTACAACGAGGGCACACTTGAATTGACTGAGCATACTCCCCAAACAGTACAACATTATATGCAACGTGCATCGACTGCTATCCATGCTAAAGTAACTTTTCTAGATTTCATTCTTCCACTATATAACTGAAAGTACTTGTCTAGTTTCCAGAAATTCTACAACACCGGGTTCAATCTCCCTCAATTGGAGCCCAAGAGGAGTATGTTATACAAAATTCAGTGAGTGTACCCCGACTGAAGAGCTCCAGTTTCGTTCTAATGACCATCGCTTTCAGGATTCCATGTCAGGCATGCATATTTTCAATGTATGTCGTCGGTTCTTCAATCCGTGTTGTCAGATATTGAAAGGACCCCAACAGTGGCTCGAGTGGGTCACGGCTCGTACTCAATTCAAGCGGGAAGAAAGGAAGATAGCGTCGCGACTCCCTTTGACGCTTTATTTCTATGCTTCCGAGGGCTCCGTGTTCGGGAAACTCATATTCACCTTCTGACGCTTGTGACTACTTTTCTGATCCATAGGAGTCGTATGGTATCATTGATACCCTTTCGATGTGCGAAGTTGAATTGAGCGGTATGTTGTATTGTTTCACAGACGGAAGCCGCGTGCGCAACAGGTTGGTGATATTTAGCAATAGCAATCGTTGATACATAACAAAGGTCCATCCATGCAACGACAAGCGAATGAGAAAAGGAACGGGCAACAGGACGTGTACATACATAACACTAACGCGAGACACGAAATGAATCGACCTCGTTCCCGGACGACTTGTCGACTCCTGTACCTGTCCACCATACATTGGGATAGCAGTAGAGATATGAAAAGCGTCCGGGTTATCCGCCGGTCGGCCAAACATGGCGTCCTGGATCAGACTCAAAGAACGGACCAGGTCAAAAATCAGTGTCTCGTCGTTCTGGCCTCAACTCTTACCGAACATCGCCCGGACTATTGGTCGGCCGACGCTTGGTTTGCAGTCGCCTCCGTCCCGGTATGACATTAATGCATACTAGAGCGTCAAAATGAATCCCTTGGCTACTGTGTCAATTGTGCTCACTTTTTGAATATCTCTATGCGTAGAGTGATGGACTCACATATTTATTCTTTCTTATAAACATCATTTGTCAGTCTCCTGCGTTTTTGGGCGTACGCAGCACCGACATCAACACCCATTTTGCTCCTCTGGCTTGAACATTTTCTGGATATCTGGTGTCCAAAAATGGACGCTGATGCATGATGGGCAGTGCAGCGCTATGTCGTGCTGTGCCATGTTGACATCGCTTTGCCCTCATACAGCAGTTCTTGTACTTGATGCTTGAGAGGATTGCCTCCCGCTACATCCCCATCTGCTTCCCCTCCCTTCTTCTACCACCCGATTCTTCATCTCTGCCCTCACTGACATGGAACATGCCCCGCGGTCCACATACTTTGACGGTGCAAGCCATTTTCGAATTGATCGCCAAATCAGCTACTCTATCGGTGGGAATCATTACCAGATCTCGAACGTGGGGGACGGTAAGTGACAAGAGAAGAGTTCTGATTGCGTATTCATTTGCTAACCTAGTACCTTCAGACCTTGTTTGTCGACTTAACCCAATCCTTGATGCATCACACACTCGAAATCGCAAGAAATCTCCCCCGGATTCGGAATGCTTCCCTGGAACCAGGGAAGAGCCAATTCAAGAGGTCATTATCTGGGCGGACAGCGGCGAGACGGTGAGTTGTTATCTGACTACACAGAACTGTACATAGTAAGCGATACCTAACATAGATGCGTATTTGTACACAAGAAGCCAGCTGGTGGGACCCAGCAGAATATACCATCATTAAAATTCCACACATCTACTGGCTTCACGGCTTTGCAGGCTGTGGCAAGTCTTCGATTTCACTGGAAGTAGCACAGATATTTGCCAAATCTGGCCGCCTTCTTGCCAGCTACTTCTTCTTCCGCGGAGCAGGCGACAGGGGTACAATGGAAAGATTCACAGCGACGCTAGCCAGTCAACTCATGGCTGCAATACCCGCCACAGCGCCATTGGTTGAGGCCGCTGTGAAGGCAGAGCCAGGCCTGGTGACAGGCGACGTGTCCTTGGCTATGCAGCTGGACCTCTTGGTCCTCTCTCCGTTTCAGGCTGTCGTGGAAGAAGGTGATCTCGAAGAGGCCCTTGCTAGGGGACCTTTCCTCATCGTTATTGACGGCCTCGATGAGTGCGAGGACAAGCCAGGCGCGGAAGAGCTGATCGATCACTTGCTCAACTTCTTCGAAAAACACCCCAACATTCCACTCCGAGTCTTCATTGCCAGTCGAGTAGAGCAACACATCCGTGCTCGTCTAGAGGTTGATGGGGTTCAGCTCAGCAACCTCAACAGCCACTGGCCACGCAAAGATATCGAGAAAT